>JAABKK020002218.1:0-13803 GCA_011634745.2 Catotricha subobsoleta
CTAACTGCGTACACTTACATATAAATTATACATGTACGCAGTTAGGACGTGTACGCAGCTTGGCGGGTTTACCTTATGTAAAATTTGTGATCTTATATATAGTTTAGGTTTAGGGAAATGTATCATCGTCATTAGTGAATTCATGTTTAAGTTGGATATAAATTTTGATTTCAATGGATTCTGATGAGGTCATAAAATTTTGCTTTTGTTTTTTGTTTGTTTTTGTTGAAAGAATTAGTATATATGTTTTTGCAAATACAAGGTGATACATTCTATTATTATAAATCATAAATAACCGACGATACGGTATTTTATATAATATTACATAAATTTTATATTGTTTTGTAGTAAATAAAAGTAAAAGAAAGAGAATATCAAAGTCGATTTGGTTTAGTGTTTAATGTTAACTTAACTCAATAGATTTAAATATTAGTATTTGTTAGCCAAATGAAATGACAAATGAGTTTTTAATTTTCCTCTCAAAAATTGTATAAGAAGATAAAATCTGCGGACTGTCAACTGGCATTTAGCCTTGCAGAGTTTCGTTTATTTTTATTATTTTTTTTTATTATTATTAAGTAAGAATCTATTTGGTTTTGTCGTGATCAGTTTTTGTACAAAACGTGCCAGCCTCTTATGCGATTTTATTACGTATTTTACAGAAAATAAAGTAAAAACAAAAAGTAAAAATAATATTATAATAATCAGTTATATTACTCTACGGCATAAACAGATACCTATACCATTTACCTATTCAGTAAATTACTGATTACAACCCAATGCAAACATAAATTCCATACAATCAGGATAAAATATAAAATTTATTGAAAAAACGATTTAATAAATTACGCAAAACATTTGAAAAGGAGAAAAAACAATCAAAGTTAATAATTTATACTTTAAGCATCTATAAATATTCACAATTCAATAGAGGTAGAAATGTTGATGATGATGATGAAGATAATATGTTTCTGATATACAAATATATATATGATGGAAAGAAAAGAGACCCCCAAAGGGATTCTAAATTATTGTGTAATAAAGAAGCATAATAGTTGCAGTTTATGTATATAAATATATATTTGTACTTCTGCCTGCATAGAAAAATGGCAAATTGAATATTGTGAAAATAAATACAATTTAGCAACCGCATTTACATTCTATAGAATTTTTAAATTTAAATTCAAATGAATAGTTCATAGTTGCACACAGTAAGTACGTAAGTATATACTTAGCTGATATCTACTATAACACTTCTTGCTTTGAAGTTATAGCTTTTTTAGTTCAATATTTTCTTTTATATTTCAATCTAATGCGGGTAAGTAAATGAGACAACCTACTAGACCTAAAGTGTGGGTATTGCAATCATTTATTGAATATAAGGAAAGGTCTGTTAAAACCTATAAACATAGTTTTCTATATGTTTTGTATATATTATAATACTCAGTCAATAATCATAACTAGACAACAAAACAGCAATAATTTAAAAGGTAATTAATTAGTTTATTAGATTGTACGCTTATTTACACGCTCATCAATTCTTTCACGGTTTTTATAACTTCTTTTTTAAATTACTTTTATATGTTAAAATGTTGATTACGCCATGTAGGTAGTGTATATATCATATTAATGCAACCCAATGAGAATTATGCTTAATAAACCTTAACTACAAATCGTTGCAGGTTCTGATTATGATTACGTACATATATTAAATTTCAATAAACGAAAATGGAATAAAAGAAAATATTGTATTAGAAAATCATTTTTAAATTCACAATTTTTTTTTTTTTTCTACAAAACGCAATTAATCAGTAAATGTGTGAATATTGATTGCAAATTACTTCAATAAAATTGTTCATCGTAAAACTGCCAACTTATTTATCATTCAACCACATATTTATCTTGCAAGAAATCCGGATTAGAAAAATGAATGAGTAGAGTTGTTAGGTACTTCTGAAACGTTTTTATGATTTCTGAGTACAAAATGCAAAAAAAAAGCCCTTCGCTTCGGTGTATTATTAAAAGAAGATAAAGGAAATACAAATAACATAGAGAACTAATATAAACGACTAATATTGAACCAGTTCTACAGTTCTATAGGTAATAGATATCATAATTTTTTTTTTACATAAAATTACAACTGGAAATGGTTATTCAGTATTATAATACATATTTATAAACATAATAATATGTTTTGATTCTAGTTAGGTATTTTTTTTTTTAAATATTCTGTCTGCAAATACATCTGTCTATGTTTATTTAAAATGCAATTTTCTAGAATCAGTTTTGTTTCTTCAGTTTGTTATGCAAGTCTGCACTCACCACTGCTAATAAGACATTACATTAATATTGTGAAGATCTACACGTCTGTACATAATAAATGATGAAAACCATTAAAACTACCTATATATGAGTTCAATGAATGATGCGATAATATCACGTATCACTACTTCTACTATCGCATGAATATGCGGTTGTCGGTTTTTTTTTTGCTGTTCTTTGATGACTACTACTGATGTTCAGTTCGTTTTGTTCTATCAGAGAAATAAACAACAAAGAACAAAAATAAAAAAAAATAAAAAACTGAACTGACTAAAGAAAAATAACGAAAGAAGAAGAAATAATTATGTATTCATTATTGTCTTGTTGCCTAGTATTTGAATTTAACATGACTTTAATATGTAAATCCAAATACATTTAAGCAAATATGTACGAAGCACATTCAGAAAAAAATTTGTAGTGATTTTATTATGCATGGGCTGTGCACAACATGCAATATCAATTTGATATTTAGTCACAATCATCCTCTTTGCAATTTAGTATATATAAATTTATGAACGAAGTACATTACAACTGTTTATTTATTGTCAATTTACATAAATATCTGATTAAATTTCTATAAGCATTTACATGCAGTTGATATTTAATATCTGCATTCAAATTGGACTTATTAAATAAAATTAAAACATATAATATAACATTTATTTGTTGAACATGTTCAGCAATGCCTTATCTTAAATGATATAATACAAAAACTCTGTTATTTTCAAAATTATTTTAAAATTAAAATTTTACCAGACGTAAAACAAATATATTTTAATTAAATTTATCTACTCAGACTATTATTAACCTGTTCGTAATTTCAATTAAATTCTGATCAACATGAATTTTAGCAGCAAAGCTCTTGAACTTCGTGCATCTCGATTCTCGTGTAACAAATTAATAAAAATTACATATTAAACTAATTCACAATTCAAAGTTCTTCAAAAATCTCGTAAAACTTGCATATCAGGATTTTTCTTATTAGAAGTTTTTCTTATATTATTTTGATCGTAAATCTGCCATCATTTTATTTATAGTATATTCAAAATGTACAATTAAAATTATAATTTTCCACCTCATACAAAATATTCATAACGGTTAATGTTGGTTGTCGCTTGTTGTATTGACATTCATGTTTCTAAAGATCTTTCGCCCTATTTACAATATTTCCATATATACATACATTTGACATCTTTTTATGCAATCGCTAGTTAATTAATCGTCTCAATTCGAAAATATTTTTAGATAAATCTAATGGACTATTCCCATCAGCTTTAAATAAGCCATAAATAAAATGTATATATATATATGTAGAGTGTAGACGCTGTTTAGATGTCTACAGTTTTTTGATGTTTCAATTTTTACGTGTTTCTTGTTAGTTATGCACAATAAATAAAATTGACATCTTTCTGATCTTACTGCAATAACGAAGCTGTTTTGTTAACAATAATAAAAAAATAAAAAAACAAATGTATTTTGTATTGACATTCTAACACATAACTACCTATATTTTACACGTATTCTGTAACGGTTTTTTATGCAAACATGTTGTTAAATGTAAGTTCAAAAATTATTTGTGTATTTAAATAAAATATAGGTGAACTTGATGATGATAATAGTCGGTTGTTCAAAAAAAATAAAAAAATAAAAAAAATGATTGTAAACCTAAGTAGTTAACTTGTTCAATATGTCCGATAGATTTAATTATTTGAATTATTCTTCAAAATTGCCAAAAAAAAAATCTATGCGGCTAATAATAATTTATAAAATAAAAATAGAAATATTTTTTGTTTTTTTTCAAATAATTTATAGCTATTGTTTAAAATGTAGACTAATTTTCATAGTGGTTTAAAATAAATGTTTTTAAGTATAGGTTGATAGTGGTTATTATAAATGTAGCAAGAATTTATCAAAATCATGAGCAAAGTATGATGAATCATTTTTTTTCTTTTATTTAATTTTATAATAAATCGTTCTTTGGTTAACTGCAAATTCCTTACAAGTTCAATAAAATTTTCACAAAATTCTTGACACGCAAAATTTTATAATAGATTTCTTTGTTGTTATTAACAACTTGCTATAAAATAAATATTGAATAAGAAAAAATTTAGAGTAAATATTCTCATCTGATTATTTACAACCCGTGAAAAATAGAACATAAATTTAAATTCTTAGCTCCGAATTTTCGGATTTCTAAGTGAAAAGAAATTTCGCATGCCTTATGCCATAGAAACGTATTAATAACACAAATTCTTTATAATTTTGTACGCCTCTCTATATGGCATAAGACTCTCGAGGCAATCCTGCTTAATAATTGAATAATCAATTCATATTCCGAAAATTTCTAGAAGAACTTTGCATTAATAAAAAATATCTTTCATATAAATAAATAAATTACATCATGGAAACAATAATAAGAAATGTTATGTAAACAAGACATCATATCTATCATAGTATAGCAAAACGTGTTTTAGATCATATTTTCACAACTTACATAGTACCTATTAAGTACTCATAAAAAAAAGTCAGAAAAAAAACTTCGAATTACTAACAAAGATTTAAGTAGAGGTATGAAGTTTACAACAGCAAAAACTTGAAAAAAGCAAATAACAACTAGTTTAATAGGCGAGTAATAAGTCAAATTATATAATTATATTGCGGTTATAGAATCGAGAATTCCAATACGAAAATTCTTAAACTTAATAATATATACGTCTATTACAATCAAATGTAGGTGACTGAGCCAATGCCTACCTATAGCATGTAATAAATTCAGTTGGATTAATACTAGTAAACTGGCAACCTCAAGATCAAGTAAAACAAGCTGCCAATAAATTGGTACACAGGTTCATTTTTGTATTTACATTTTTACAAAATATCATCTATTTGTGATCACCAATAAAATAAAATCAATTTTATTTTCAAAAAAAAAACTTTAAACGTCTTTTTATCCAGCATCTCAGAATGGACAGAGAAAAATATGCATATATATATTATTTATTAATTTTTGTTTTTTTTACCCCTTTTTTTCTGGATCTCAGGATTGGCTAAGAATTTTTGACAAAAACATACATACTGAGGTTTTTTTGTTTAGGGATCCAATTTTTTTTTCTGTTTTTGGTTTTTCGGGTGGTACTGCCCTTTTATTTCTAACAAAAATGAAGTTGTGTTCCATTTAATTGGCAGCTCGTTTATTTATAAGACAGGACAAAATCTCGCCCTGCTACGCAAATGTTGAGTCAAAGCGTACTATGGACTTCATATTGATTAAATTGCTGGTTGAGAGAAAATATCACAATAGAAAATTTGGTTTTCTTTCGAAGCCAATGCGCATTTGTACATAAATTGCATCTCAATCTATTATTAATCAATGCAATTATGCTATGCTATATGCTGCATTTACATGGTTCAAAATTAGTACTCCAATTACGGGTCAATTCCCCAATTCCCAAAAGTGCACGTACAAAAAAAAAAAAAATTTGAAACCAATACTTGAGTTTTTTCAAAAATAAAGAAAAAATAAAAATATAAACAGTCGGTCAAACAATTCAACATATATTACAACATAATACGATATAAAATATATATTCATCTGTAACGGAAAGTGTAACATTTTATTATAGACAATTTATAATACCGCACGATCTAAAAACAATGTTATTTATATGCGGTCAGCAAATTTATTTGCAAACAAAACAAAAAAATATTTAGAAAAAAAAAAAACAACAACAACAACATTAACAATATGTATAGGCTTAATATATATTATTATATATATAAATATATGTATATATAATAATAAACAATAGAATGCTATTTATAGATTAATTTTAGAAGTGACTTATCTATTGATAATCTTCACGTTTTAAAAGAAGAATAAAAACAATAAATATTACGGTTGAAAAAGTATTGTCATTTGTTTCATTGCGAATACGAAAAGAATTTACTATGACAGCTCTATGGCTCATGATTAGTGAAGTTCAGATCATTGCATCCTTTATAAGGTAAACATTTTTAAAATATTATCTCATTTTCTATACAAACAAGCTGCCAATGGGACACAATTTAATTTTTGTGAGAAAAAAAAGCAGGCAAATTTTCCCCAATTTTAAAAAAAATTGACAAACCAATACTTGAATGAAGTAAAATATCTTAAAGCTATTGGACTTTAGTCTTACTGCAAATAAATAAATCGATGTGAAAGCAAAATATCAATATTATATTGTAGTTGCTAAAAATTCTCTATTCTATTATAAAATTCTTAATAAATTCAATCGCAAGAAGATATCATAAAAGAAATTACAAAGAAATATATACCATAAATAAAGAAACCATAAACCATTTACTTTGTCAACTTCATGAATTGTGCTTTATTATTATAATTCGTTTCTTTTTTGCTGTTTCTTATTCTTTGTTTTTTAATTCTGCAAACGTTGAATATCAAATTAACGACATGGAACATAAAGCCATAACTATTTGATTATTCAACAATCAACTTCCTTAGTCGTTCGTTCGCAGCAACCAAAGAACAAAATAATAATAGTGTTCTGTGTTGACTGAAATTACATTCGACTACATTTGATTCACGACCATATACACTGCACAAAATCCAATTCAAACAGTTATAATAAATATTTAAATTAATATTATAAAACGAAATGTTATACCGAAATGCCGTTGATTTTTATTAATATTTCTTCATCCTAATTTTAATCGTATCTTGTGAGTTCAACGAATTATATAATTAAGAATTAACTAAACCAAATTTTATGATCTCAATCTGATTATGAGGTAAAACGAAAACGGCATTAATTTATTAAATTTATTCAAATATATAGAAAAACATTTGAATCAAAAAAATGTTGAACCTACGCAAAGAATAAAAATATATCTACATAAATAATTGTCTAATCCATAAATAACATTACGCTTTGTGAAGATGAATAGAGAATAGAAATATAGAAAATAGTATGTAATTATATTCTTGACTCAAAACTTATATAATAGAAAGATAATAAGCTTCCTTAAGGCGATAAATGGTTTACATAAAAACAATTGCTGATTGGTTTTTAGCCAGAATAAAATTAGCATACCTGAAATCCCGTACACCGCTAACTTTTAAATCATAATATCGAATATCCCAGTTTCCTACATTGTTTACCGTAATTTTTCAAATAAAGAATAATTCTTGAATTCTTTAGTCAATTCAATGTATTCTCTTAATATGTTTTTTTAAGGTTTTCCTCAGTGTTAGAATATTAAAATGTGCTGCAAATTAATAAAATTTGAAACAAAAAACATTTGATATAATTTCTGTATAAATGAAAGGCAGTGTAAGTGTACTTAAGCATATCTTTTCCGAACTGATGTCTTATTTTAAATAATTTTTCTAATTTATATATTTTTAATAAATACCCATGTATAAATTTAAATGTAACTAATGTAGAACTCAACTAGCAACTGAATATGCAATGTAAAATGTGAATTTTCCATTTCATTCGCAAATAGTCAGATTCAATTTGAAAATTACTAGATTTTATAATTAAAAAATTATTCAATGTTACAGTGCATGCATAATTAATTCAATTTTCAAAGCTCTGGGACACTCACTTCGCGGGTTTCGGAAGAGTAGAGGAGTAAATTTTTCATACCAAGACTTTTTCTTTTATAAATCCATATATTTAGAATGAAATCTCATAGATATTACACAAAGTTGTTTTATGCACTTAATTGGTGTGGAAAGCATTTATAAGTTATTAGAAAATTGTACATAATTCATTACAATCCTAAAACTGTCTCTACATTTCATTGATTGACTTCAATATAAATAAAGTTAAAAAATCTTTAATATAGCGTTTAATAGTATATAATTTTACTGTGCGCATAAATTGTTCTGTTTTAAATATAATAAGCATTCATAACTTTTCTTTATTATTGAACATCTGATGGGGATTCTCTGTAATGCGGAAAATCTTCCAGTTCGAAAATTTGTTTCTCACAAAATTTTCCGTTCTAGTGGGTTTACTGTACATACAAATATGATACGCACATTTCACTGTCATAATCAAAATAATGAATCGTGCAATAAAATTCATGTTTTTCCTGTTCTGATTAAAACGGCCATTTACTTTTAGTTTTTAAAATTCATAAAAATGAAATAGAATATTTTCTATTTTACAGCTAAGTCTGATAAAACATTTTTAATGTTGTAAGTTTTATACAAAATTTATATGGATTTTCATTGGTAGACTAGCCAATTATGTTTCTATTCTAATTTAATAAGCTTTATGCCTATAGCCTAGAAAATGTAATATATAAATTGTATGGACCATAAATTATCACTAGCCATACAGAATCAGCCACAGTTTAACACAATTCACACTAACACTGTGTTTAATAACTGAATTGAATGTTACTCGTGGTTTGTTTGTTTGCTTTTTTTTTTAATTTATTTTTATTTAGGTCATTTCCTTGAAATACACTAGAAATAATAAGAGTTTATAATAGAAAATAATGATAATTAGAACCGTGCAGGAAATTACCTTTTTCACACATTTCAACTTCAATTTATTCTTTAATTTTTAAATTTGAAAATTATTAATAAATTAGCCATTTACAAGAATATGAAATTGGTTGTGTACCGCTTTTATTTTGGTAAGTTATATAAAAATAGAAGAAAGAATAAAGAAAAAAAAAAACCTCTTTCATGTTTACATTGTTATAATAATTGTACCGCAGTGTTAAATATTTATCACATTATAATTTTTCATTGAAATCAACACGAATTACATTCTATACTTAATTTTGATGTAATTCAGTTCTACGTGATTGTCTTATTTCTTTATTATGCCGTGTCGAATATGAAGAAATGATAATAAAAAAAAAAAAATTACAATAAAATGGAATGAAACGAATACAACCGGGTTGATAAGATTAGATAAGATTTTATCTTCTTCAAAAAAATTAAATAATTTCTTCTTTATTTAATGTTAAATCCAGTTTTAATTATATGTTAATGATTTTCTTGTACTTTATAAAACTTATTACATATATGAAAAAAAATATATATATTTTAATAATCTTGTGTTTGCCGTTGTAAATAACAAACCTTTAATGTCACTATAATAATTATCAACATATATGTACTGTACATACAAATACAATATACCTACATGGGTAAACAACAGCAACGTGCAACGTATGCGCGCAAACAATTTTTGAACTTTGTTTTTATTTAAAAGTAAAGGTAATGAAAATAAACAAGAAAGAATGAATATAAATAAAGTAATAAAGGTATAAGAAGATATTAAAAACCGTTAGATCTCAACAGCTGCACTATGAAACCGATTTTATTTTATAATCATTTCGAAATGTTCCCTATAAACGGTTTTAATGTACGCATAAATAATTCAATAATTATAAAAATATTTTTTTTTTCGATGTTTCTTCTTCTTTTTTAAAGAAATACTTATATATGCAGAAAATGTAAAATAATATACGGTGATCAATTGATTTGTCTTGTATAAGTTGGCATTAACGATTATTAATCGGTATGTTGACTAGAATTAGATAGAATACTTATCTGTTATCTATTTTGATATTCGAATATGAAATTTTAAGATTCATATGATACTTTTAGATAGAATTTTATTTTAGTAATCATGGCTACCGGTCAATTTGCCGAAATACCATTTTGCCGAAAGGTATATTTTGCTGTACCAGAATTCATTTTCTGCTGAG
Organism: Catotricha subobsoleta; assembly: GCA_011634745.2. NCBI lineage: Eukaryota > Metazoa > Arthropoda > Insecta > Diptera > Cecidomyiidae > Catotricha > Catotricha subobsoleta. Next base: position 10,063 of record JAABKK020002218.1, read on the forward strand.
CCCTAGCTGGGGAATTATGAAAAAGAGTGAAATGATGCTGGATGTACGAATGGTGGAATAGTAGCCAAGTCTATCTGTACAGAATTCGACAAAACTGCTTATTTCGCAAAATGTACCATTCGGAAAAATAACTTTCGGCAAAATGGTTTTCGGCAAATTGACCGGTCACCAACAATCGCTTCAAATAACACTTAACAATTAACACTTATGGCAAAAATTCAAATAATTCTCTCAAGGTTATCCGACAAATTCCATCAAATTAATCTTCTTAAGTGTCAGGAAATTTCAAACACTACACAAACGAAATATAAATATGTATATAAGAATATAATAATATAATATATATAATATATATAATAGCGTTCGTCGTTTTATTACAAGATTAGACACTAAACAAATATATGTTTAAAATCAAATCAATAAATATTGCGAATAAATTTTTCATGACCGGAATTTTATCCATATTTATTTATTTATTTATTTTTTTTATTATAAACACGATTTGCCATTATTTATAATTGATTTGCTATATAACATTGAATAAATAGAAATAAATATATTTTCGATCGTGCATTTTGTTATTTTACTATTTTTATTTTTCCCAAATATTCTTAATGTTAATTTTTAAATGAAATATAAAACTATTTATAAAAATGCCGAAAAATCAGTAATAAGTTCAATATTTCTTTAAAAAAAAAAAAAAATATTTTCTTTATAAATTTTTTCTATCATATTTTTTATATTCTCTCGATATCCATAAGACCATAAATATTATTATTATTATTATTATTATTATTATTATTATTATTATAATAAGTTCTAGTGGAACTAATGAAAAATGTATCATTTGATGATGCTCGAGAACTGATTTAAAATTAATCTATTTATATTATGATTTTCGATTTCGATTTAATCTTATTTCTTAATATTTATTTTTACGTAAAAAAAAAAAAAAAATTTGATATTACTTAACATTTGGAACTAAATGACGAATAGGTTTAATAAACATAATGACAACAAATCAAAATCAAGTGAATCAATACGGTCAATACTTAATTCAGGTTATTGGTTCTACTCTTAATTTTAGTGACAAAAATAAATGGTCTAATATCTTATTTAGATTTTTCGAAAGAAATTACTTTTATGTAGAAATAAATTAATTGTTGCTGACACTGCAGGAATCCTTCTTTCACTTTTTCTTTTTTTCATTTTGCTTCGTCTAAATTTGAGTGAAAGATTTCAAAATTATAAGAAAAATAGAGATACGTAATTGAAAATTATTCATGGTTTTGTTTTTATATTTAATATGTGGGTAAAGAAAGCGTTTGAAATTTATTTTTCAGACATTTTTTAGAAGTAAATGAATTATTCAAAGAGACGATTTAACTTTAATATCATTTTTTATTTATTGGATTTTAGGTCGCCTAAAATGTTCTGATCTCAAAATAGATAATTGAGAAAAATGTGAAATGATAATACAATTGTTTTTTTTTTTGTGTACACAATTGTGAATTGTTTTGAAAACACTAAATTCATAGAATTAATATTGGGCTTTTCGAGTTATCTTTTGAATTGAAACGATTATTTAGAGTTCTTGTAATTTAATTAGTGGTTCAAATTACAAACACAAAGTCTCATATATTTGATATATAATTAGCGAATTTGTGAGAAAATGTAATGTCTTCAAACATAATCAATAATGATCCAAAAATAATGACCATTAAGTCAATGAACATTAGAAAGACAAAATCAAAATTACCACACAAAATCATTTCTTTACACAATTCAATACCGTAAAACTGAAGCCCAATAAAAAATAATTAATTGATCAAAACAAAAAAAAAAAAAAATAAAAACTATCGTTTTGGTTGATCATTTTCTTTCTAAAAATGTTTTCAGTTGATTAAGTTATTGCGTCGCATCATGTGATATACTCTGTGCAAGAATAGAACAACTAAAGTAACCAAAATAATGGTGATTTTTTTTTTCCTTTAAAATTTTGTTTCAAAAACAGTTAAATTTTTTTTTTGTTTTTGTGAATTTGAACATAACGTACTTATCACTCTGAAACGATAAAAAAAAAACAGCAGAAATTCATTAAAATACCTGAATTTATAAATATAATTAAATTGCTGGGTTATCGAGTATCGGATCGCACAAAAGAAACTCATTAAAATAAATCTGTAAAGTTCTTTTTCAGAACTTTTTTTTTTACCCAAAAATTAAGAAAAACAGTAACGAACGATAAAGCGAAAATACTGACTTATTTCGAAAAAAAAACAAAAACCAAATATTTCCCATCCTCACGAAGTCACAATAATATTGTTAATCAGTTACTTTTATTTATAATTTCGGTATGCGTGATTTCATTTACTAAATCATACAACTCCAATCTGGTTTGACACATCTGAACTTCTTATATAGAAAATATATCTCTAACTAGAAAATAATTTATAATGACTTTAACCTTTGTGAAAAAACTGAAGAAAAAAAAAAAAAGTTGAAATAAAAATAATGAAAGCCTTTCTAAATATTAATTTTAGTAAATATTAATTTTACCTAGTTTTACATTTTTATTTTTTTTTGTACAATTAAAATGAAATGGCACAAAGAACATAAATTTATTTTGTTAAAATTACAACTGTAATAAATGTTTGAACACAATAAGTAATTATTACTAGTTTTACAATAAACCACATAGCACTTTTACAAGCTGTGTTGTGCATATAATAATAACGCGCTTATCTTTTGCATGATTTATTATTTGTATATACATTTACATTTATTACATTTTTTCTTTGCGCATTTCAAACAATGTGAAAAACCTAGCGTAACGTCAAAGATTTAATTAATCAATTTGTTAATGCACATAAATTGAACAAAAAATTAATTAGCACTCTTCTCATAATATTAGATGCAATGATATATTTCAATGCCGCTAATGAAAAGAAAATAATGAATATATATTATGCATTTTATTTGCATTGTTCAGTTAAATGAATGTAATTATTAATTTCATAACATTTTTTTCTTCTACATTTCGCTGGTTTAAAATAATAGTAGAAAACTTTTTACCTATCACTTACAGTTCGGTAAGCATCAACTATTGTAACCGAGGAATGTTGGGTATTTCGACATTTTAAGAAACCTTCAATTTTTGTTAAGCCTTTTTGCTGACTCGATGCGTTCAAACAAATACTTGTAGTGTTATGCACCAGTCCATTTTTGTGGTAGTAAATGAAGTACATGGCAGCCAATGCATGAAACTCGTGGCTTAATTGAGCATATACCAATGTTGCATCTTGTACGGATTAACATGGATTCATGTATATTTAAATTGAAAGCTTTAGATGAATTAACATTCAATTTAACTTCAACTTTCATATGTCGATTGCCTTATAATCCTATTCCAGAGATGTGTTACGAATATAAAACTGGAGTAGGTATATGTATGAAACTCGAGCGGAACCATTCAATTAAGTACACCGCATTGAATTTACTCAGTCTTCAGTTATCTGAGGCTCACGAGTCGATGCTTACTGCACTGAATGTTCATACAAAAAGCGATAAAATATAACTTTATCATTACGATCACTACACGTCATAACATAATTCAGAAAAACAAATTATTTTTCGAAAATCACAATTGTATGTCGGAAAAAGTATATTATTTAGTTTATCATTTCGTTTGTATCTCAAATATATTTAATATCTCTCACTCTCACATTTCGATCAATAGAT
>JAABKK020002229.1:0-29054 GCA_011634745.2 Catotricha subobsoleta
TAGAGGGGAATTCAGATCGAAGGTAAGACTTGTGCCCACCTCTAATTTTAATTTAATTTTTGATAATAATTGATTCCATTGTACAAGCTTGTTGGGGAACCCCGTAAGCGAAATAAATAAATAAATAAATCAGCATAATGCTCCCAGTTACAGAATCCTGCATACAAATTATTATATGTATAAATGTATTTGTGAATCGCTTTTATTTTCGTCTAATTTATTGATCTCTATATATCAAATTATGTTTGGTTGCCAATTCAGTCTAAAACACTGTTTCATTTTACTACTAATCCGAAATAGATTTATTTTAAAAAGTTGAGCAATAAACGCTAAATTTAATAATAATAAAACTTTAAGATAATAAAATGATGTTTTCATCAGAAGAATCCTATTAATTCTGATTCAAGCACAACAATTAATTTCGATAATAATAATCCTAAGTGGAATCAAATGGCATATAATAATAAGAAAAAAGAAAGAAAAATGGAAAACATCTACAGAATTATATGGGATTTATTTGGCGACATGTGTACGCATATATTATTCTAATATCAAACCAAATATAGAAATATATTATTCGAATATTTCAATCTAAGTAAAAAGATGCTTATATTATAATGCTTATTAACAATAGAAAATCTATAAATTGTGCAAAATAACAAAAAAAAAAAATAAGTAGACAATAGAAAAACCGGACAAGCAAAACGATAGAAAAGAAACGAGAGACAAATTAACGGGTCATTTTCTATTGTATAGGGGCAAAAGGTATTGTCTATGGAATAAGTGCCGTTTATATTTCTTCAAATTGTTTCTTCTCTCTAAACAAAAACTTTAACGCACAGCACAGCCTCTTAATGTAAACATATTTAATTTTTAAAATTGTACAAAATATCATTATTTTATTTTGAGTAACTATGGCTTTAGATCTTTTCTTAATAAATAAATATTCGTGTTGCGATGCGCGCAAGATTTTTTTTTTATTTTTTTCTTTTAGTTAAATTATTTGTTGTATTGAATATTATAAATCACGCATTGTCGTCGCGCATAAAGTACATGTGTTTTATTGTGCTGTATTTAGAGATACAGTCTCTGCTTACACAATATGAATGTTTCGTATATGTCATTTATTATCAATGGTGCTGGCGGAACAACTAAACAATACACGAACAAAACAAAACAAAAAAAAATTATATATAAGTATATAAAAATAAATAAGAAAAAAAAAGTTCAGAAAATAAAAGAAATAAACACACACAATGTGTGTGCTATTGGTTAAAAAGTATATTTACTAGAAAAGTAGAAGAGATGTAAGTAAGTACATATAAAATGTATGGATTTGTGCGGATGGAATGGCATTTATTGTTTTTCTTTTTTTAAAAAAAAAAAAAAACAATTTTCAGAAACAAAAAAAAAAGAAACAAAAACAAATTAAATAATAAAGCAACTATTGCGCGCTGGTTAAAATAGACAAACATTTAACAAAAATTCTTTTCTTTATAATTTTTTTTTTGTTATTTCTTTCTATTCTCTTAAAAGCGCGATGATTTTTTTTTTTTTTTTTGTGTAAAACACAAATATAAAAAAAAAAAATATGTTTAAAATGCAAACACGATTCATGAATAGTAAATATACAAATAATAATTAGAATAATAACAATAAAAATCTTTTCAGATTATAGTTTTGGTTATTCTATTTTATTATTATCTTTTTCTTCTATTTGTTTCTTTTAATTTATGTAAAAACAAAAAAAAAAAAAACTTTTTTCTTTTTTTGAATAAAACAATATGTAATTCGTATACAAGGCGAGTCATATATATGTGCGCTTGCACATTTATCACATAATGATCATCATCAATATTATCGCGCGGCGGCGTCGGCGACGGCGCACCACACCATTTTTATTACATAAAAATGTTAAAAGCAAAAAAAAAAAAAACACAAAATAAAAATAAAAAAATATAACTAAGTTATAGAAAAATTAATTAAAATTTATTGTTTTGATGAATAACTACTATATGGTTGAGTGTTTGTATAATTATGCGTGTGTGTGTGAGTTTTGGTGCTTTGTTCTATCGAGTTTTGATTTAAATTTTTATTATTGCTTTTTTGGGATGTTTTGTTAACGTCGTTTTTTTTTTTTTTTTATTGTTAAGTTGTTTTTGTTGTATTGGTATGATGATTGTTGTAGGATTATTATTATTATTATTATTATTGTTATAAAAGAGCGCGCAGAGCTTTTGTTTGCCGATTGATGATGAACAACACATTCTTTATTTGAATTTTATTCATTTTGTGTTGTTTTTTTTTTTCGTTTTTTCCATCAGAGATATATTGTATTGTTATTATATTATGATAATAGTTTTTCTTTTGTTAATTGGGTTGTGTCGTTGAATACTTAAGTGTACGTAAATCTGTGAGTTGTTTATTTTTTAAATTTTCATTCCAAACGAATTCATAAAATGTATTAAAATTTCAACAAATCATTTTTCAACATTCAATATTTGTGCTCATAAATGTTTGAGCTCTTTCTTAACGGATGAAAAACTCTTTTACCAGATTTTTAAATCGCATTAATGATATGGAAATTGTGACAAAATATTAAAAAAATCCGAAGGTGATAGAAATTCGCTAATTTATTTTATAACAAAATTTAGTTTTGTGTCCTTTTTTTTTTTTTTAAATTAAAACCAATATTTACAGAAACTGCAGAAACTATTTCGCATTCTTATTATACGAATAAAAATATTTTCGATCAATTTTTTTTGTTCAATAATAAAGTTTTAAGATCCTAATTTAAAATAACGGAGTTCTCGCATTATTTTCGTACGTCCTCCTAAGTGTTTACCCACCAAATGCTAAATAAAAATCATAAATAAAAAAAAAAAATGAAATATATAAAATAAAAGTAAATCCGGCTTTGGGTTAACATATAAATTTAAAAATATTTTAATGTACAATGACATTATATGCGTCCGTATATGTGTGGTGTGTTTTGTCTTTTATTTTAGTTACTTGTGTGATGCTTAAGCATCAAAAAAAATTATAATAATAAAAAATCAAATACGATATCGCGTTTTTATTGTTTTGAATATTTAAATACATGCTTAGGTACCTCCACGCTGCCAGCAACAACAACAACATCTAACATTATAAAAAAACAAAAAAACACACATACTTATATGTTTTCTTGTTCTTTTTCTCATTTAAATGGTACGATTTATCGTTTATGGGTTTTTGAGAAGAAAAAAAAAATTATTTAGTTATAATACAAAAATCTATAAAAGAAATAAAGGAATTTATTTTTTATTTGTTCCCATAATTTAAATTCTTTTATACTATTTTATTGTTTTGTTTTCTCGAATTTGATATTGTTTTTTTGTTTTTTTTTTTTTCTTAAATTTTTAGTTTAAACTTCTTTTTTTGTTTTTTTTGTTTATTGTTAATTTATTTACATATGAATGTGCGGCGACGAGTATATATTGTTGTATAAAAAAATAGATTTTACATACGGCTAAATACTTACCAATATTTTTTTCTTTTTTTTGTTGTTTTCATTTACAGTGCAATGTCTTCAAAGCGAAAGTCACCACCAACTAAATTAGAAGGAGGCTGTCAAATTACGTCATCAACATCATCGTCATCAACAATACTACCCATAACTACACAAATATCAACAGCTACATCAAATAATTTACGACAAAAGCAAAAGCATCATCAAACATTACCATCATCCACACAATCAATTCATTCCGATGAACACGAGGAAGATACTGATAATCAAAGTTTTCGTAGCTTATCACCTGCCGAATTACCATCAATTATAGAGGATGATGATGATAATTATAATGATGACGATGGTCAAGCCGATAATACAAATCATCGAAACAATATTGTTGATAATGATGAAATCATTGAACACAACAATGTCACCAATAATAATAATGTAGAGGATATTCATGGGCATGTTGACAATGCTGTCGATGATAATGGTGATCATGATCATCAATTAATTAATGAACATAATAATAATAGTGATTATGAAGAACCGTGCAAACGACAAAAATTAGAATTAAATCAACCGTCTTCATTGTATCCGGTATGTACTTACTTTTATTTATATAAAAATGATAATGTTAAATAAATTTTTCCATATGCATTTAATTTATATTGTCCTTCACCTTCACAATTCGTTAATTTTTAAAAAGTCAAATCACGTAATCATTACGAAAAACCATTTGTCCTACAAATAAGAATTCGCATTAGACGCAACATAACAAAGTAATATCGCAAAAAAGTGAAAAAAAAAAAAAAAAAAAAACAGAAACAACAAATAAATGTGACTGAAAATAAACAAATATTTATAATGTTAATATAATTATAGAGCTAGTTGAAACAAGAGCGATAAAGTACTGTTGAGATAATGATAATATAAAAATATTATAACAGAATTTTTTTTTCTCATTAATTTTATGGGTTAATAGTGTTAAGAATTATAGGGAAGATGAATCTAGACTGACACGCACATACACACATTTAAACACAATTCATACACAAATATACATCCACTCACAATTATTAAAATAAAATGTATTATCGATGATGACACACATTTTGCGATTTGACTTTTGACATACTTTAATCACAAACTATTACTATTATTATTATTTTAATTATTTGAATTTGTTATTGTTTACATTTAGCATATTCGTTTAAACAGTCGATTTCGATATAAACATCCCAGAATATAATGTTGTAACAATCATATAATTTGTAATGAAACCCTTTTAAAAAAAAGTAAATGTTTTTCTTTTCTTATAAGTACGTACGAACTTACTCGCACATACAGAATATTTTGTATTCAAATAAATTATATATTTATGGTGTTGGGACGCAACTTATTCTGTTCTAATATTTATACCCTAAATATACCATTTATTCGACATGGAATATATTTTGTGCAGGTATAATAAATGTATTTTCACAAGAAATGAATTTAACAATGAATTCAGGACTGGGCAAGGGCATATCCAAATCCATCCATATATACGCTACGCGTGAAAAACGGGGATGGCTTTTGCTTTTTAGCGTTTATTTTTAGGCTTTCAGTAAAATTATGGTCAAATTTAATAAGGAAAACTTAAAAGTTGTAATAGTTTTTTAAATTCATAATCGCTGGTACGTTAATTGATAGGATATTCGATGTTGTCGTTGTAATGCAAGTAGTAACTTTATGATAAATGAAATGGTTATCTGTGCCAACCAGATAAAGGTTGCACAGACAAATACCCTTAGTTTTTTTTCGTGAGCCAATTCAGCCCTAAATAAACCCACTATACGAAAACATAAATTTTATGTTCCGTTTTTAATTAATATAAAACAAAAAAAATGTCTATTTTTATAGTACGCATATTCATTAGAAGGTGGTCAAACATCACCAATAATTGACCATCAGGAACAACATCAATTAACAACAGTTCATCAAATATCACCACCATTACGTAACCGTACATCAAGTGAATGTTCCGCTAATTCAACACTATCCACATTAACTCCACCTCCAACAACATCGGCATCGTCATCAACACTACCGCAACAGCAATTCAAATCAACAATTATAAATACTTTAAGTAATAATAGTTGTACAAAAACTAATAATAAAATAAATAATGTTCAAAATTGTCATAATAATACTAGTTTAATAAATAATAATAATATTAATAATAATAATAATAATAATAATAATAGTATAAATTATTTATTAAATAATAATTTGAACACAACGTTGACAGCTACAACTGTATCAACAACAAGCCCAACCCATAATAGCAATAATAATAATAATATAAATATAAATAATAATAATAATAATAATAATTTTAAAACTAATTATTGTAATTCAAATTCGCCTAATAATAATAATATTCACGTTAACAATATCAGTGGTAGTTGCAGTGGTAGTAATATAAATAGTACATCATCTAAACATAATAATGAACAAACATACAGTTCGGATTATACATCATTAAATAATAATATTGTTTTAAGTAATAATAATAGTATTGGTGGAATTGTGAGTGGAGGAATAAGTGGTAGTGGCAGCAGTGGTAGTAGCAGCACAACCAATAGTGTATCGAAACGAACTATGGACGATGTACTTAAACGTTTAACAAATAAAATGAAAGGTAGTTCAATACGTGATGGACGCAGACATAACATGCAACAGTTACAGCATCAACAGGAACAACAGACACCATCACCACCACCAATATCATCGCCATCAACAATTAGGTAATTTATATTCATATTTATTTAATTCGAAAACAAGTAAGACATTTTCCAATTGGATGATAGCCCAATAATAAATGTATTTGTATATCACAAATGTCGCAATAAAACGAAAGTCAACGAAAACAAAGACCGCGCCAAAAATGGTCCTAAGAAGAGGAAAGGTATAGAATGAGTCTACGTCTAAATCAGGGATGTTCCGCATTTATACGGTAATGTTCAAAATCACTTTACACGATATGACACATGTCAAGTTTTAAAGTTGTGCCAATTTAAATGCCGTGTAAAGTTAAATAAAATCTAATAGGTTTTCTTTTAGATAGTTGTCTCTACTCTACAGACTGTCTATATATATAGACAGTCTTAAGACAATCTAAGATAACCTATAGTCTGTCGATGGACAGTCCATAGACTCTCAAGAGATTCCGATAAGCAGACTTTATATTAGTGATGCCCGTAATCTTTTGCAAGATTTAGTATTAATTCGTCTACTGTTTGAGAAGGGTTATAATAATTGGACTTGACAGAAAAATTCGTGACAAAATTTTGAACAAAAGTACGCCTTAATATTTGTTTTATCTGCTCTGCCTCTCGAGCAGCCAGCTCTCTAAATCAAAGATCCGGTTTAAAAAAATTCAAAAAAGTAAAAAAATTGATCCGGTTCAGGCCGCGTTATTCAAGAACAAGCTATTATTCATGGCCTAACTCTTCAGTATTACTATATCTCGGGAGCGAATTGTCAATGTTCTTATATTTTGTTTGGTTTAGAAATTCAGCTAAAAATTGATAACATTTTTTAATACCGAAAACATAAAAAAATAATTGTAGAGAGTTTCGTGTAAAGTGGAGGCAAACTTGACACATTTTTACATTTGACACAACACAAGTTGACTTGAACATCCCTGGTCTAAATCAAATATAGTAAAGTTCATTGTAGAAGTTATTGAATGGTAGAGAGTGTAGCGCGATGTAAACTCTACAAAAGCTCTACAATACAAAAGGACTACACTTAGTAATTATATGTGACTACTAATACGTGTAGTGCATAATAAAAAAAACCAGCGCCATAAAATTATTTAGAAAATGAAATGAATATGACCAAAAATTAACGCTAAAATATTTATTTCGTGTTATCTCATCTAGCAAAAATTAACAAAAAAAATAAATAAATAAATAAATAAGAAAAAAAAAGGAATATTGTTTGCATAGACAATTAGGTCGTTAAAATACAACTTAGCTTTGTTTTGTTTTGAGTTTGTAGAATTCAGATTAAGACTAGCCGCGATATCACTTTAATATAATTAAAAGATTACACATAAATTTAAAGAAAAATTATTACGATTTAATCATAATAAAATTATAATTGCTTTGATGATATTTATTACATTGTTGCGTTTTCGCCACATCTTATTCAAATCAATATAATATTTAAAATAAAATAAAATTATTCGCATAATATTTTGTATATTTTTTGACGTATTTCCGCATGACATAAAACAAATTGAATGAAAAAAAAAAAAAAAAAAATTATATAAATAAAATCAATTTTCAATTTATTTATTTATTTAATTGTTAATTATTTTGTATAGTGGCAATTCACCAACGGACATCACAGCATCAATGCAATATTCAGCGGCCGCAGCAGCAGTGGCAGCTGCAGCTGGTAATAGCAGTATGCAAGAAAAGGAGCGTAAACTAAATGAAATGATTTTACAATTACAAATGTTTCGCGAGCATTTAATAAATCAGGTGAGTTGTTTTTTGATTTTGTTCAAATGCGTTTAGTTATATAATAACTTTAATTGCGTATACAAAAGTGTCAATGATCGAAAACGCCGATTAAAAATAAATTATTTGATTTCTTTCGCTTTCTTTACATGGAATTGTAAAATTATAAATAAAATTATATATATAGTCATGAACTCTATATAATTTTGATCATATCTTTCCAACATAAATAGTCAGTTCACAGACAAAATTCAATTAATAATGCAATGACATTTTGAGCCAATCTATACACCCCCCCTCCCCCGATTTACACCCCCTAATTGGAATCTTATATAGAATTAGCAATCGATTTTTGTTCCAACATAATATACCATATCACTTCAAAAAGAGATCTTATGCTGATACATGTGTGAAGAAAGTCGAACTGAAATAATCATTACAGCATTCTATCGAATTATTAACGCGTCGCCTAAGTCTTTGTTTAAGCTATAAGCAATTTATCAAAATGTCGATCAGATAATTGAAACGGATCAATTCTAACATGAGTTGGCGGCGCTTAGACCTTTTATTTAAATATTTTTGCCGTTTAAATACATAAAGTATCAATACCTATTTGAATTAAATATCACATTCGCCAATAAAACACAAATAATAACTAACTTATAACGTATAGAAGAAACAATATTTGACGAAAGACAAAAAAAGAATATTTAAATTTATTTTCATTCGTATACGAAATAGAACACGATACCTACTTACCTGTACCTCAGTTTTATTCAAAATCGAAATTAAATAACATAAGTTTTTTAAATATAAGAAATTTTATAGAAATTATTTGTTTGTATCTTCATATAAAATAATTGAAATATATGTACATATAAACTACAACTACAAAACCACGTTAATCTTCAAATCATATACTTAATTATAACAATTTAATTAAAAAAAAAAGAAGAAAAACAAAATCTTCATATGCGTTATAGATATATAAGTGATCAAGAATTACGATTGACTATTTCACCTCCATATCTCTATCGTTATTTATACAATTTACCTGAAAACTCGGTACAAATAAAAAAAATAATAATAATTTTAATGATAATAATAAACCTCCTACTAAAAATTTATAATAAAGTAAAAATAACAACAACCTATGTAACAAATATAATAGCTACACTGGTTTTGGCTACACCACGATTTCGTTATATACATATAATAAATAATAGGTCGTGTCATTTCAGTTTGAATGTGTTTGTGGGTCTGTTTATGTATACGTTTTTATGCGGGTGGTGCTTGCTATTATTATTTATTTTTTTCTCTGCTCTCTTTCTTCTCTTAAATACAATATACATCAAACTTTATATAGCAAACCTACTTTTTCACCATTTTCTTTTTAAATGCCAGGTAAATAATATACGGTTTTCGTTAAATATTATTGTTATTAATTTAAATGTTTGGCAATTGTTATTTTGATTAATCGGGTGGTGCCCATTGTAATCTGTTTACATAGTGGGGAATTACTGCATACTTGTTCAATGCCATAACTGAAATATATAAAAATGTAAGAGATTAAATTTTGAATTTTTAGTCCTAATCGCTGTAGACATAACAAATTATTGAAAAATAATTTATTTATTCTTTAGACAGACATTTCTTCACTATATTGAATAGCATTCTCGTAAATATTCTAATTTGAAGTGAAAAACTCATACTTTTCATTCATGTTGTCGTGACGAAAAAAAAAAATATGTGAATATGGAACAAGGTACAGCTACAAATTTGTATTCATGATCATGAACATGGTAATTAAATTGCTTTTTTGTGGCTCGTCTGACCACAAAGTTGTTTGATAAATATCAGCGTGAATATTGCCAGTTTTTTTTTTCTATCATAGACTTGTTTATGCTTGATGCACACTTGGAATCATCTTGAAGTCGATTATTTTTATTTGTGTTAATTTCTTGAATCCAATATCACATTTTGTCTAAATTTAAATTATATATTTAACAGACAGGGTAATTATTCTCTAAGTATACACATTAATTACACACATTTATTTAAATTTGAGGACATTCTATTAAATAGCTAATTTTTGCCATAATTTATTACAAAAGAACTTAAAACTTTATTTGTGAGAAATTAAATTCCATGAACATAAAGGATAGTTGATTTAATGGTTCAACCCCGTACACAACACACATAATATAATATCAGGTATATACACAACAAATGTGCATTCAATTTTCTATCCTGTACAGATTTTTTTAATCCAATTAACTGATATATTTAACTGTATGTAGGCAATTCATTACATATCATAATCCCACTTGAGGCTTCTGAGAGAACATTTTATGAAAGGCGGCTTATGAATGGATTCTATTCTATGAATTTGAGCAGAACAATGTGTGGTAATCATAAAACCGAATCATATTCAAATAAGACTCCGATAATATGAATATTTCATTCATCAAACAGATATATTTATATCAATATTCTGTAAAATCGAAGTTTCATACTTACGAGTTTATTAAATAATAGAATACTGCAGTAGAGTTTTTTATATAGTAAAACTGAGTAGGTACATATATTAATAAAAATATGAAAAACGTTGTGTCGATATATTAATTCACTATTTCTAATACTGCCATACATACAATAGAACGAGGAGGTCGTCCTTCTGACTGTTCATTGTTATTATATTTGAGAAAGAAAAAAAAAAATAAAAGGCGAAAAGAAAACAAGAAAGAAACCGCAGTAACGAATAAGGATGTAGAGAATGAAATAATGTTTTTTTGGGGGGATCGCCTAAACGCGCCACCTATATATTATGTACACAAAATTTTCTACCTACCTTCCTATCGCATCCGTTATATACAACTCAAACATATAACATTTATACAACTACAATAGCTCAAACATATAACATTTATACAACTACAATACATAACATTAATGTTGCTGTTGTTGTTGTTGTTATTGCTATTGCTATTATTATTATTGGATGGTTGTTATTGGTTGTATGGTACTTTCTTTTCCTTTATATACAAATTTCGTTTATATTATTTTATTATTTTTTTTTTTTTTATTTTTTTTTTTTTATTTTTTTGTGTCTGGTGATTTTGTTCGTTTTTCCGCAACATTTCCCCATTCGATTGCGACGCCAAAACAGAAGCGAGGATGATGATGAGGTTGATGTCATTCATTTTCTATAGATAATGCCATCCATATTCGTTATTTTATCCTATCGTCAATTTTATACGCACTCTTCTTTTATATAACGCATTTATGTTTATGACCTAGTACGAGGTAACATTTTAATGTATCTCTCACACATTCATAAACAATAATTCATAATACAGGAGGGGCAATCATTATCACAACAAACTATATAATATACAATAGGTAAAATTAGCACGATGCGACGACGGTTATACCGTGAAACGTATTATAATATTTTATTGAAAATCTATCATATTCATAAATCATAACAGTGATTTTCGCGCACCCTTACCAGCTCTCTCTCTATTTCTCTATTCATTTACACTTTTACCTATGGGCAAAAGCTTTTATACAATCAGTACATCATGCGCGCTTTATTACTTTGTATTCATAATTATTATACATTTGAAAATGCTTGTATATAATAAAATAACTACATATATAACTCTACCATCAATGTGCCACGAATAAATACCATTAAGGTATTGAGTATTGATACTAATAATGTTGTTGTTGTTTTTGTTCGCCTACCTCTTGTTGCACTCCTTTAATACTTATACCATAAATAGCATAGATAAATGATAGTAGTGACTTCCGGCCGACCGTTTTATTAGCGACTATCATCCAGATATTTATACCCATAATCATCGTTATACCGCAAAACAACAGTATAACAGCAATGAGCAAATGGTTATCGACAACGGAATAATCAATGTTCAAATCAAATGATAGGGGGGAATGAATGATTCAGTCAGATATTTTCCTATTATATAAATCTTATTGAATGATTTCAACGGTCTGTTTTGTCGTATCATTCACATCATCATTATTAACTACTAATAAAAGACATCGTCGCTTGTTGTCAAATAATAATTGTATGCAAATTTTAAATAATCGAATTATATTGATATCATTCTTAATATAAGCGAATGCATTTCATGTAAATAAATTTTTAATTTGGATGATTCTATTTTTGGTAATTTACAAAAAAAAAAAAATGTTTGTTGTTTTATTTCATTTTTTTTTTTTTTGTGAATGATGTTCTTATTAGTTCGATATCATCAGTATAATATATGTAATATGAAATGATTTGAATAAATGGTATTCATTGTATCACATATGAAATGAAAACAAAAATGTAATTACATGCTTTTGGTTCAATACACTTCATTGTTTAAAAAAAAAAAAAAACAAATTTATCACGATATTTTGAACTATAACAATACGCATAATGTTAAATTGTATGTAACAATAAATTATGATTTCACTTTATTTATTTTGTTTGAATGTAAGTAAGTATGTACTCGTAGTTATAACTTAATTATAATTCTAATGAGCACAACTAGAACTGGAAGCAATTTTACTCTAATAATTAATTAAAAAAAAATGGCTGGCCTTTTAATGTTTAGAATATAAACTGATTTATCAAATGATAATTGAGGCATAGCATAGGACACTTTCGAATATTCACCGGTTACCCACTACCAAAAAATCATATTTTATAAAAACACATTTATGAACAAAAAATTATAAGTACTGAATTTCCTTTGAAAATCATAAAATCAGATAAAACATTAAAAACCTATTAAGAGCTGAAGAGAAAATTGAATAAGGTTGATTTGGACTAAATATTTTTATGGAGATCATATTAAAGCTACGATACCAATCGAGCTTCCATACAATTATTTGCAATATGCATTTAATGGCTTTACTTCATATAAGTAATAGGTTACTAAGAGTTATCTCATAGTGAATATGGAAATATCTCTAGAAATTTATCTGAAAATCAAAAAAAAAAAAAAACTGTTTACGCCGACAGATAGTAAATCGACCCCAAGGCATCCATTTATCGTATTTGCTACAATTCTCAGACGTTACTCGCGGGGACTGATGCATTACAATTACGTATGTCACATTTTTCGTTATTTCAAGTTACGAACGAACTCTTAACATTAATTTAAAAACTTTAAATAATGCTCAAAATGCTTTTCTTTTCAATTTCACAAATGTTAAGATTTCAAATTAAAAAAAAAAAAAGAACATATTATTCGATCATCTCTGATAAGAAACTTTTAAGCTTTACTTGGTAATCTTTATATTATAAAATCTCAGACGTCATGAATAGCTTTATTAATTATAGTTAGATTATCGTTTATTTTCGATATAGATGTACGAGTATTGTTTAAGCATTTAGATTTCTGTAATGTTTCTAGCTATCGTCTTGAATTGCATGCGACTCATGGAATTAAAAAAAAAATAATAGAAGGAAAACTGTGGACAATAATTTAATAAATTTCTTTATTTAGGTAAATTTAAGATTTTAAGACGTGGTTAATGATTTAATTAATGAAAGAGTTGACAAAAATTATGATTTTTGTTTTTTTAATTAATAATTTCTTGTTCAGCTGTGAAATATTTTTAATATGTTTTGCTAAAGATCATGATTTCTGATTGTTGGAAAATTACAATAATTTATCTCATTTAAAAAAAGAAGAAGAGGAAGAAGATAAAAAAAAACACACACACATAGTGCTGAATGCAGTCTCAGTTTTAACAAATTAAATTTAATTTTACAAAAATCATACACTCTCGAATGTACCATAAACATATTTCTGTATGATTCGTTTTCATCATTTCTCATTCACGTACAAAATAATATTTAATAATACTCCTTCAAAGTCTCTAGAAAAACAATATTATTCATAGTTTTACATTGGTTCAAAATGTTGATAAAATTATTATCGTAACTTTTGAATACGATTTTGTTAACTTGTTATATAAATTATAATGTGTTTCTGTATAGGTATAAATATATGTATATAGTTATTTGTGGTGTTCAATTCTGAATATGTGTACAAGTACATGTACATACAGTACACAACAAAATCTACAAAACGAATACTTATAATTCGCTGTGTTGTCTCATTTCATTTTGTCTAGTTTTTCCTATATTTTCTATATAATATTCCAGGCAGTTGTAGCCTCTAATAATATAAAGTTCGTTCTATATGATAATGTTTTAACTCTATATTCTATAAAGATAAGTCTGGTAGTAAAAACCTTGTGTAATTCTTGGCTGCATGAATGTTGAATTTATACTCATACTGCATTCGCAATATCGCAATATCGCCATATAGAAATATAGAGTGCTTGTTAAGATGCCTGGGAGTTTGTATATGTTATGTTGAGAGGATATCTGATGAAGATATAGAGCTCTAGCATTATGTTACTGATAAATGTATGTATGATATGATGTAAATGGCTTATATTAGTTTTGTCCTTGTTCACAACGTATTGAATTTCGAATGGAAAATAGAGCGTATACGATGATGATGATTTCTATTTAAATACTATACCAACAAAATATATAAAACGATAGCACACAATGTTATGTGTTTCTATTTAATATGCTCTCCTTATGTAAGAGAATCACATACTCATACATACTTCCTCTTTTCCATATTTTATTTCTGATAATTCCATTCATTTCGGTTTTGTGGTGCTTTCTTATATACTCTGAATTGTTTTTAACTATTCTTTGATCTGGTTTTATATCCAATTCATTAGCATTATGAAAATTAACAAGAGATCCTGTGTGTAATACCATTAAACAGTTGCAGTTAATTTTATTGTTAAAATGGATTAAACAAATGTTTTCCATTAATTTGAAATTTACAAGAAACATTTCCAATATGCTACTCATAAATATTGAATTGAATTTCAAAAATCCTCGACTGGCTATAACAACAATTCATCATCTCTTTTATTCTACAATTAGTTATTTATTATATAGCTATTCAAACATTGTTAAAAACCCGACTACTATTTCGTTTATATATAAAATATAACATTTTTTTATTTTTTTTTGTATTTGTAATATGTAATATATGATGTTGGATATGTATATTGTTATATGAACAAATGCAATGCTTCTGGGTTGTGAAAATTTTGCAGAAAGACAACCAATCGGTATGTGTTTTATGTTTCATCTATATATTATTGCTGTTGTAGTCATCGTTGTTTGTCTCTTCTCTTTTCTATATATATATATATTTTTTTTGTATAGAAATGTAGAATATATTTTCAACGTACAAAATATATTTTATCAAGATATTCACATATATTACACCAACAATTCTGTTCGCCATTCTTATGAGCTTGGCAAACAAAAAAAAATAATATATATATATAAAAATAAATAAATAAATAAAAGCATGTATACAATATTCGTCTACATAATCTCTGACGATGATTATGATGATG
This sequence comes from Catotricha subobsoleta, assembly GCA_011634745.2. Taxonomy (NCBI): domain Eukaryota; kingdom Metazoa; phylum Arthropoda; class Insecta; order Diptera; family Cecidomyiidae; genus Catotricha; species Catotricha subobsoleta. The sequence continues at coordinate 15,496 of JAABKK020002229.1, forward strand.
ATGATGATGATTATGATAATGATGTTTCTTGTGCTGCTATTACTTTTACTTTACTATAAACTTATTTCTATATTATGTGCCATCATCATCATTATTCACATATAATAATACCAGCATTATATACTTTTGAGCTCCGCCTTTTTTTCTTTTATAATAATTTTGTTCTTTGGATCAAAATTTATATACAGAATGATAGATAGATAGAGAGATATATTATGTTATATGTATTTATATGTATAAAAGATAACTTCCTTTTTATTTCTTTTCTTTCGCTTTGTTTTCTTTTTAACAAAAAGAAAAAAAGAAAATCTTTTATACAAAACCTTTCTTTTTCTTTTTATTTTATTTTTTTCTATTTTGCTCTTGCATTTATTAATTTTATATATTTATGTACGAGGCCATACAGTGCATATATGTATAATTATTTATTTTCTTTTCTTTTCTTTTCTTGTTTTTTTTTTTTTGTTATAAATAACCAGAAAATGGTGTAGAAAATATTTCAGAAAATATTTCAGAGATTTTCCTTAATTTTATTATATAATTTTTATGTTATGTACTAAGCATATCAAGGATCTACTTACACCATCACCACACCACACACACATCTTACTTCATAAATATATTTCTATGAGAATATGAAATAAAGACGTTTGAGACTGAAATACTCAAAATTTCCAAAAAAAAAAATAATAAAATTAATAAAGGTAATTTTAGATTGCACAATGCAAAAGCTACTTGTGTTAATTTTATAGACTTTAATATTTTCATTCAACCATCAGCTAGTACATATATAACAATGATGTATATAAAAACATTTAAATTGAAATTGAAATAAAACATTAAAACCCAAGCACTTTTAACAGCATTTAAATAATTGTTAACCGAATTGCTATCTCATTTTTAGGATGGTGACAATAATGCAATTGCATATACTTTATTTAAACTTTAATACTTTGTTTTCTTTTTTAATATGAAATCACGGAAAATCATTAAAATTTTCTATTCGTAATTTTTGGAATACTGTTTCCGAAATTAAACTTAGGATATCTTGATTAGATAACTGGCGATAAATGAAATAATTCTAATCTGATTCATAATATTGACGTTATATTTATTGTTATATCCATAATTAATAAATATGGGATTAATCTCATAGTCAAAAATCTACTATGAGATTTTAATTTAACTCGTTTTTGTATCGTCTACTGGAAATTGTAGGTTATGGTTATTTAAAATGTCGACGAAGGACCAATTTAAACTTCTGATCTTATCAATTTAATGTTAGTTCCAATATTAAGGACAATATATTTCCAAAAATCTCATACACAGTAAATACACTGTACGCGTCTATATCAAATGATAGGTATTCACAAATTTAAACTAAATATTAGATCTAACAGTCAAAGAAATAAATAGATTTGATAGCATATGAAATTTAATAGCACATTCCCATAAATTTTTGAAAATTATTAATTCAATACGACGACTAATTACCATTTATTATAATATAAAGCACGACGATCGCAAATTACGGTGTATCAGGGAGGCGAACCGAACCGAACCAAATCCCAAGGATCTCACTTTTCTCGCTTTTAGAACCGAATCCCTCTTTTTTATTTTCCAAACCGAACCCTTTGTCGTAAAATTAAAATTATGAAAATTGTACGCTTTTTGTATATTGTGAAGAATTTTAAAATGAAATGACATAACTTTTAATTTTGAACTGGTTTTAAATCACATATAATCGCATATTTAGTTGTTTTAAACAAGAAGTCTCAAAACAATTAACTATTTGATACTTGATTCTCATTTTTAAATTCTATTTTGACAATCGCATCCAAAGAACCGAACCGTTAAACTTAATTTTCAGATCCGAATCCTGCTATTTATATTTCAAGAACCGAACCCTCAAAAATTGAGAAGGTTCGCCTCCCTGTGACGAATATAGCGTTAAATTTTTTTTATTATTGGCGATCGTGATATTAATTGCGAGTTCTGTGAAAATAGTCTATAACATTTTCATTTAATATGGTAGTTATTTTGATTGTTCAAATTTTTTTCTAATAATCGAACCTAGTTGGTACAAATTAAAAGGGTGTTGCTGATGGTACCAATCAGTTACAAATGGAGTACTAAATATTTATAATGAACAATATTTAAAATTCCATTTTTGCTGTGCTAAAATTAAATGTAATTTCATCGCGAAATATGAATGCATAAAAATTAGAGTTTCTATAGTTTGTTAAATCATAATTTCACTCTTTCATGTAAAAGTCATTTTTCAAATACATAATAAAATTTAATTAGTTTTCATGATTTCTTAGGATTTATTTTCCGCTTATTAATAAAACGATCCCCTCAAATATTAAATGATGATTCCCAAAAATACTAAATTGATCAGTGATCACCTAGTATATTTTTCCCTTTACCAGAGGCAATTTTTTTTTTTATATTAATTAGTTGATTGAAAATATGATTTAAATGGAAATTTTGATGTTTCAGGGGATCACTTTTAATAATTTAGAAGATAATTTTTTATTACCGAAGATCAAAAAAAATGGTAAACTTTATTGACTGTTCAAATTGATTCCCATGCGAAAGGGTTAAAATGACATCGATTTGTTATCAATGTGTATATAAAAAAAAACATTCGCTTAAATTTAACCTCCAGTTATGTTAAAATTAATCATGTTTTTATTTATCTATTATTTAAATAGTTCGTGATTGGATGCGTGGCATCGAATTTAGTGAATTTTTTAAATATATAAAGTATCTAAATCTTAGAAAGAACAATAAAAAAATCCAAAAATAAAAAAAATCTTCTGATGCAATTTGATTTCACACAGAGACAGAGAGTAAAGAAATAGAAACTAATAACCTTATAAAAATAGTTGCCCATCACCAAAGAGTTATCTTTTTTTCTACAGTATTAAGATAGTGTGTAACTTACAACAATAGAAGTCATTATATGTACCAGAAAATACTTATTCCCATTTCATACATTTAATTCTATCATAAAATTTATTTTTTGTTTATCAATACAATTTATAATATATGAATATTGAGAATATATAGTTCAACAACAGTGGTGTACTGGCTTGAGGCTACTGGCCACCTATTTTTCGGGCATAGATTAAAAATGTTAGCCACAATTTCTCACCAAAATGTCTTTTGGTTCTAAACAAAAGAGTCTGCTTTCACGTTTCGATACTATTTACATCCAAAAAAGTTTTTTCTTTAAACAACTCGACCACATTGCGATGTGCGAACTGAAAAAAGATACTAGGGGTAGACCAAGGTTGCGTAATTTTTGTGCGTACTTTCGTAGATTTCGAAAAGTTCATATAAAAAAAAGAACAAAAGTACGAACTGCGTTGCTTCGTACTTTTTTTAATATGAACTTTTCAAAATCTACGAAAGTACGCACAAAAAGTACACAACCTTGGTTTACTCCTACTATTTCACAAAAAAAAAAAAAACCACGCTTTATGCAAATCGTATTTATCGTAAACTTTAAAGATACTATTCGCATTCAAAAATATTTTATTTAAAAAAAATTGGCCGCATCATGAAGTCCGAATTGTCCCATATAACCAGTACAACACTGTCGCAACAACAACTAAATAATAATAATAATGAAAATAACAAATAAACGGATAAAACTATGTAAAACGAAATAAAACTAATTAAAAAATAATCAGAAAAATAGTATATAAATCTACTAAAAGCACATTCTTCTCTTCTATACAAAAATGTTGTTCATTGAATACTTATAGTAAATATGTACGAGTATATTTATGATATAAAATGATATTTTCATGAAAAGATCAAAAAGTTTTTAATATTATTATTTTGTTATTGTTATGATGGAAAATACATCCAAGTTTAATATAGTATTCTCTCATTTCATTCACTTCAGAAAATAACAAAAAAAAAAAAAAAAAAACTAAAAAAGAAGAAATAAAAGAAAATGAAAATATCTTAAAAGAAGTAAAGTACGCACAATTTCATCATCAAAGTAGGTATTTGTTGTTATAAATGAAATGTTCTAATAGTGCCGCGCTTACACAACGGCACCACCACTTTATTATAATAATATATTGTTTACACAATAGATTTAAAAAAAAAAAAAAAAAACTCTTATGTTGTGTCTTGTGTGTGTATTTATATACTCAATTACACAATAACTATATTAAAGCAGTTCTACAGAACACTGCACTTAATATAATATTAATATGATCAGATCATATATACATAATAATTATGGCTGGTTGAGAGAATTTTGGATTTTGTTATATCATATCGCATCGTATGCAACAATAAAACTGTTTTAATAAAGAATATTTGAACACACATCGAATGAAAATGTGTATACAAAAAAGTTATGACATTTGAAATTTAGTAATTTGATAGTTAACTAGAGTTACTCATTTAATATACTTTTCGGTAAACAAATCATCTCTTATATAAACTTAATTAATATTTAATTTTTATACTTAGGCAAAAACTATTTTCTTTGCTAAATTATTAGGTATTTTTTTTATCACGTATGTATCTTTTTTATTTTTTGTATGTTAATGGTGGATGCATTTATAAATAATCGACTTAAAGTTTTCAACGCTTTTCATAAGCTAGTTTATCTAGAACAAATCAGTGTGTACTGTGTATATCTCTATACCAATCGGATAATACGAAAAAAAAGAAGATTTTAAGCGTATTAAAAATGTAGATGAACTATAAGTACAAAGTACCTACTTATATTAAGCCAAAAATGTAATGCGTTTAAAATTCGTCGATACAGAATATAATTGTCGTATAGACCATTCGCCCTACGAAAATAGACTTCATCTATAATATCATATAAGGTTTATTTTTCTATCAAATACGAATGGTCCGTACGGAACTTATATTTTGAGCCGAAGGAACTGTAGCCAGATATCACTAGACTCGTGCTAAACAGAAATAACGCTGGCTCCACGAGAAAATGACTCTTATTTCAAAATCCAAAAACAGAAGACTCTTATTGCAAAATCCGAAAACAAAGAGCTCTTACTAAAAAATCCAAAAAAAATCGCTCTTATTAGAAAATGCACTGAACTTTTCATATAAATTTGAATAGGAGCAATTTTTTTTTGGATTTTTTAATAAGAGTTTTCTGTTTTTGGATTTTGCAATAAGAGTCTTCTGTTTTTAGATTTTGAAATTACAGTCATTTTCTTGTGGAGCCAGCGATAAGCTGTCAAGAGTAATCAAAATTAGTTCGAGTTTCTATCAGTAATTTAATACGTCCAGATAATACAGGTTGCACAGACTATGGGTACGACATAAAACTAGTCAGTAAGTCTTAAAATAAATTGTATCAAACCTGTTCCTCCTTCTTTTCGAGATTTATTATTATATTTCAATAATTTATAATTATGTGAGGGTTCAATCAAATTTAATTACATTTTCTGTTTTTTTTTTCTTTTTGTTTTTTCGTTTTTCAGTTATTTAAATTACATATAATTTGCAGTGTTATCATTCTAGAAAAAAAAACAAAAAAAAAACATTCTGTTTATTTTGTAAAATTTTAATAACACGCACTTTTTAAAAGAAGAAAAAAAAATGCATTTTAGATTTGTTGCATTTGTTTACTAACTAGCATCGCATTAAAAGATCAACATATAATGGGTTCAAAATGCATCGTTGGGCACTAATCAGAAATCCCTAAAGAATTTTCACTATTAACCAACGTAAATTTAAAATTTAAATAATGTTTTATTTATTATTCGACTTTAGATAAGTATTTCAAAATAAATTTGAATTTATTATATTAAGTCAAGTCGCACACAGCATATAGGTATTATTTAAAATAAAAGTGTCTTTTTTTTTATGTGCCAAAGAAAGAACAGTCAGTGTTCTCGAGGTATATGTACAAATTTATGCGATAGATAGAGAGATAGATATGCGACGCGACGAAGAGCAAAAAAGAAAAATCAATGAATGATGATGGTTTTTATATTATTTTATTTTTACGTTTTTATTTTTTTTTATTATTCGTTTTACTTTGATCTATGATGCATACCTTTTACTGTGTGTGTATAAAATATGGTGTTTGTTTTTCGTTTGGCGTTTGTTTTTGTTGTAGGTTGTTGCAATTCACACAATAGTCACGTTGTTGTTGTCGTCGTCATCATAGTCATCATAGTCATCATCATCACAATGTAGATAAACTCAAAATTTTAATTGACAAAATAAGCAAAACAGATAGAGTTGCTTTTTTTGCTATCTTGTCGTTCGTATCGTATTTTACAAATTTTAACTCATTTAAAATGAAAACAACTTTGACACAAGTTTACATTGCTTTTTTGGTTGTTGCTGTTTTTTTTTTTCTGCTTTTAAATGTTTTATGAAAAGATAGAAATTTAACAAAATATTGTCCAATTCAAACTCGAAAAATTACTATTATTCAGATCATAAAGCGACAACAACAACAACATCGAAAGGGCGGATTTACCACAATGTCTATTTCATTGCACGCCCAACCACTGTACTGTACCCATCCATACACCCTAAAATTATAAATCTGTTTATTGCTGCGTATTAAATGCTATAAAGGAAAAATCATTTCAGTGTTAATGATTTTTTACTTTATTCAGTTTACAAACAACACTACAACCCATCTCTACCTATTAGCGTCGTACCTTTTAAATAACATTTTAAAGAGAGAAATTTTTGATTCATTTCTTTTTTTTTTTTTTTTTTATTTTATACTTATTTGTTTGTTTTATACTTACGATTTACATATAGAGGCATCTGTAACTATTATATGATATAGGTAGAAAATACTTGGGAACATTACCCACAGTACAAACTGAAATTATGAATTCGGAATAGCTTTTACGTTAGATGTAGCGAGCATCTATATAAACGCAACTAGGCATCATCATTATCAAAATAAATATGTTTAAATTGATGATGGATTTAAATTGTTTGTCTTTCCTTTTGTATGATTTTGATTGCGTTTTTGATACGCTTTGTGCGATTATGTATTATTTTCGTAGAATACGCGCGCATATACTCGTATAACTTACAATTATTTTGCTTTTACAAATGAACTAACTAATAATAATAAATAATAAAATAACAAATAATTATAATGCCGTTGAATTTTAGAACAGACGCAGGCAGCTACTTAATGTGCTTATTGGCAAAAATATATCAAAGCAAATTTAATTGTTTAATTAAACAAATTATTTTCTATCTTCGAGTTTAGTTTAAATGGTGAAGAGAGGTGTGTGAGCTGTATCGTGATTTTGTCAATATATTAAAATCTTGAAATGATGAAAGTGGGGAGCAAAAATGTTATCATTTATTTCATTATTTTCTATGATGGATTTCTCAATTCTGCTGTTGGGCTAAACAGAAAAATGTAATATTTATAGTCACAATTGGAAAAAAAAAAATAGTGAAATATCTTAACACTTATTTTCATAAGTTTATTGCCATATTTCGTAGTGTAATTCTGGGATTATATTCTATTACATATGAGGGGTCTAATTCCAAAAGCGGCAATCTCCATCATTTTTTGCAAGCAATTATATGCCTTATTGTATTATGCAATAAGGATCAAAATAGCTCAAAAAAATTATGGAGATTGCCGCTTTTGTAATTAGACCCCTCATATACAGAAGTACTGAAGCTTTTGAGATTTATTGATTCACGGTTGAAAGTATCGATTAATTGTTCTCTATACCAACAAAGCTCATTATTGAATACGAACCAAAGTCAGCTTTATTTCGAATCTCTGAATCCTTAAAAATGGCAACAGTTTTTGGTCTAATTGAAATTATTCAAAAAATTGGATACGCTATGAAATAATATCTTGTATTTCTAAAAAAACTGAATCCTTATATAATTTTAATATAAGAATTTTTTTTAAATATATTCTTGTGACTAAAATTTTTATCTGTCAAAGAATCGAATTATTACATCATGTTACCTCCACCACAAATTATGTGATGCATAATAATGAAAATGCATTATGGTGCGGTTTTTCACCGCATTAGCAATCATCATTTAACATGCAAGGTCTGTATTATACGTTGGTGGTAGATAAATACCTAATATGGCACGTGGCTACTGATCGTTGAGACCGATATATTATATAATATGATATACTTATATATATATAGATAATAAGATAACATTTATGACATTGGATGTGATGTGATACAACAAGTCGCTTATTATTCATTACGCACGTAATCGTATATTGTATTATGTTGTTTAAATGGGTACAATGATGACCTAAGTATCCGTTTGTATGATTGAAAATAAATTAATTGGTGCATTTTGTCACTTTACGTCATTGTGAAGTAATCAATGTATCAAGCATCTTATGAAGATGGTAATATCCTATAATTTCTAACGTTTACTTGCTAAAATGAAAAAAGAAAATATCAAAAAAGTAAAAACTATGTTTTTTATTTACTTATCTATTATTATTATAATTTTTTTTTTTTTTTGGATTGTTGTTTCTCGTTTACCAAAAATACAATTTATATTGTGTTGAGACGATGACAATGTCATATTGTATATAAAAAGTAGAATGAAAAAAACATATGTTAACACACATCACAAAATGCATGATTTGCAAAATATTCACATTTAACGATAAAATGATTTTATTGATACGAATGATGATAAATGTTCTTGGTGTGTGCCATTAAGTAGACAAGGAAATATTACTATTATAAAAGAATGGCGTAGAGCCTAGATATCTCGGATAATCTAAAAACACATCAATAATGATTCTAAGTTCTAAGTGGTTTTTATATCCTGTTTTTAGATTATTATTTTTTTTCATGTAAAATTTATTTGTAATGTGAGGTCTGATTTACTTGACTACGCCGTCAACTTTTTCAAAAAATAAAGTTGAAACTCTTTCTTGTGCAGGTATACATAACTGTATAAAACCATACAAACAAAAAATGTATTAATTTATACAAAACGATGCTAAAATTGATTATGGATTGTTTTAGTATGGAAATAATCTGTGATCAAATAGATTCCGTAAATTCTTACTATGTGTAGATTGTAGATTGTGTATGATATTGTTATGATCTTAATATAGATACACGGATTTTCCAGGTTTTCCATATTGAATTCATACTAAATCCAAATAATTTTGATTATAAATAAATAATATCTTCTTTTCCGCGAATACTTAATAATAACACCAAAGTTTTTCTTTAGTCCATGTTCTTGCTTTTCGCGTAACAGCCGAAATATGTTGACAGTTTTATAAACTATTAAATAAAGTAAAAGTAAAAACATTCCGCCGGGCTAAAGAAAAGTATTGGTGTTAATTTTGATTATGTTTTCATTCTGAAATCACTTGGATTTTGTATAGATTGATACTATTTTCGGCAGTCATGCCCTATCGTTCATAATGCTACTTGAAACGATTTACAAGTAGAGTTACTTAAAGTAAACACATCATTAATATGTTAAAAAGGATGAAATTTGAACCATCATATTTGGCGCGCTGTTCATATATCGCCTAGCACTATTAAGCTTATCTCCATATGATATTCATGCGGATACATTAATTAACTTTTATAAAATTGTAAAAATTGCCCTTAGAGATTAGATAAATTTGCTAAGACCAGGGGTGCCAACTTCAGCATAACTCGTAAGGCTATAGAGCCATGTACTGTATGAAACGTCTAAGACTCAGCTATATGATGAGCCCTAAATTACAATATACTTATAATCAAAAATATAAAAATAAATTATTAAAAATCAGTATGAATTTGAATATATAAATTATAAAAAAATTCTTTAGAGTAAATTCCTTTATTTTATATATATGTTTTGCTGTATTTATATGTAACTATATGTAAATCATTATATATATTTTTTAGAGCTTTTCTTTTAGCCATAGACTATCATTTGCAAAGTCGACGTCCTTGGGTAAGACCTCAAAATTAAAGACTAATTTTGTGCCATTTGGCATGTATTATGTATTATTTTTCTCGAACACATCATCCCTGACACTTTTATGATACTCATAGCACATTTCATCTCATTACGCATTGGTAGAGATTCTGATACCAAACAGATTTTGCTCGGTCATCATGAATGAACCATCACTGCATATAAACTAAATTATTTTTGTTAGAACCAATAAATGTGTAAGTAATAAAACATTCCGATTGCGCGATTAAAATCAATTTAAATATTCTTTTCATTCAGTAGGTACGTAGCCGGTTAACAGAGTATGTTTACACACATAACCACCATCATTTTGAAAACTCCTATATTTTCCGTCATCCCATTAGCATTAACACAAATATAATAATTTTATAAACAAGCTTTTAATATCTCTTTAATTTTATTATCCTATTCTATTATTCATTCATTACCCATTAGAGTAATACAAACGCTTTTAATATTTTATTATTTTCTATGCTTATGTGATATCGTAGCTCTCTGTTATGAAACATTAAAGGGTTAATTTATTTCTAATATGCTATGTGATGTGCGCGCAGCACACCAAAAATTTACAGAATAGATATATATGTATTAAGAAAAAAAAATAATAATAATAATAATAAATAAAATAACTGTATAGAAATAGATATAAAATAATCATCACTCTGACTTAAATACAAACGGAACCCATATATCTCTGTGAACTCTTTTTCTATTATAAAATGCGCGACAATATTCATATTATCGCATCATCTCATCACAAAAGCATATTAAAGCAAAATGAATTGCCAGAGAAATCTTTTGTGCATAATTGATAAAGATAATTTAATAATAACAATATAATGTTTTGTTATTTTATGCAATTTGAAAGAGATCGGGGAATCAGATGGTTCTATTTAATGGTGTTGTGATTATGTTTGAATATGCACAAATGACGTATATGAGAAAATTCAAATCGACAAAATGGTACATTTCTTTTTTATATATTTGTTGCTTATGAAATTTAATTATGAATGAGAAAATTATGTCGTCAATTCTCACAATATGTAAGTATTCGCTATTTATGATTATGAATTTTGCATATATAGAGATCGAAAACCGTTATTTATTTTTAATTTCGTTTATTATATTTGTGCATCTTCTTTGAATCGCTATCACTTCAGAATCGATATTATCTGATAAGAGAGGGTTCGAACAATATTTTCATATCGATTGCTTAATGTTAATACGGCTTAAAACCAACAATCGATTTTAGAAATAAAAAGTCGTCACTAATTTTTTTTTTCTTTAAAAAAAAATATAAATTACAAATTTTTGGCTCCAAAATCGATTGTTGGTTTTATGCCCTATTAAGCCATCGATATCCAAAAAAGAAACCAAATAAATAATGGTACAGAAAATAAGAGTGACGTATTTCCAATTCCTTAACCATAAGGTCCGGTCCATAAGTCAAACATAATATGCATGATTTCTTGGATACGAATATATTGTTTGGATCCATCAACATCTATTTTGAAGTGATAAGAACTGAAAACTTATAAAATAACGTTTTTAAATCACTGGAATTTTGTGTTGAAAGCTCGTTAAAATATTTTATATAATTTATTAAATTTCATATTTCTATATATATATAGAAAAAAAAAGTATCAAACGGATCATCAGCAGAAAGTATCGGGAAGCATAAGAGAAAATCAAGTAAATTATCCAATCCAATTAAATGCTATGAAAACACAATTTTATAGATTTTTCTAAATCTCTGCTTTCCCAATTTTTTTTTGGATTCTTAAATAATAAAATAATTCTCACCAAGTATGAAAACTTAATATGAAAAAAAAAGAAACTTTTGGTGGATATCTAATAGATATATAAACAACTATGTAATATCTGGCTAATGAAACACATGTTATCTAAAGACATTATAAAGCTTTGCTATACGCTATTTAAAATTTGCCTATCAGACTCTATTGTGTGTGTGTGTGTGTGTGTGTGTGTATTTGTAGACTGTCTCTAGCTTTAGACAGGCTATAGATTATATTAGATAGACACAAAATAGAGTCCGATATGCAGACTTTCTATAGCCTATAACAGAGCTTTATATTTTCTTTAGACAACACATATTTACGAAGCTTTTTCTAGAAGGTCACTTTTTTGTAGGACACGTCGCGTCGTTTAGCCGTAATTCATCTTTTCAAAAAAGTGTCCCTTATCACCCTGCTGTCCATTGTCACCGTACGTGTTTCACGTAATTTTTCATAGTTACACATAAATTATAATACTTTCAGAGAAATTTTATGTTCTAGAATTGTTTTTAATGTATCAATTTTTCTGCTAAATTTACTCATCTTTATCGAAAATTCAAATTAAAGTATGAGTTAATATAATATAATTAAGAACATTTCTAATTTATATTACTTACTCGTTTGTGCAATATTGCGAAAAACTATAAAACTAATCGTTATATTTAAGTACTTAAATTAAATAACGTTACATGATGATAATATTTATGCATAACAATTAACAATTGATTCGTATTAGTTAAACTTTTTTACAAAGTTTATCTTACATTTTTTTTACAATATTCGATCATTTATATGTTTATGTATTTAGTATTTGTTTATTAACAGTCCATGGTGCTTTTGTGATAAATTATGATGTATTTATTAAATTTTCATTAAGAAATTGCAATATATCATATTGACAAGTTTAGAAGAATCATACAATCAATTTGACCGTTTTAATAACTATATATTATATATATATATATATACAATCTGTAGTACCAAAGAAAAGCATTATAATATTCTTTAATCAGATTTTTAAATTGCCTCTTGGTATCTATGGGTTAATTGAAATTATAGTAGCATCGAATCAGGTGGGAGAATTTTACATTTGTATGATTCCCTGTAGCCATAGTTAGTTTTGTTCAGACACATGAAAGTTTTTATGAATTACATATTTTCAAAATCAATTTCAACCATCCAAAAGTACCAGATTTATTTAAGGTTCTTATAAATAAGCAATTTCGAAAATATGCTAACGCAAAATATAAATCAATAACAATTATACAATTTTATGGAGTAAATATAGATAGATTGTCTGTTGAAAAATTAACGCATAGTAAACTGAAAATTTACCTTTCAATTGCATTGCATTTGGTAATTTATTAACCAATTATTTTCTACAATTTTTTTTTTCTTGTATTGATGCACTTGACATCGTAGAAGACCGTAATAGTAGTCGTAATTAACGTGTTAATGACAATTTTAGGTCGGATATGTATTTCACCTAATTTATTTTATGTAACAAGCAACGATCTACTGAAATATATATAAACTGGATGTATACACCCGAATACGTAGCAAAAACAAAAAGAAGAAAAAAGAAGATTTCTGTAATTTTTTCTCATTCAGTGATTATCGGAAGCAGAATGAAACAACATTAGATTGAGTAAAACTGTTTGATTGCATAAGTTAATTATAGGTGGCTTGTGTTTATGTACTTGTTCCAGAGATCAGTCGGATATCCGAAATTTCGAAAAAATATTTTCGGATGTGAGGCCATCCGAGATGCTAAAAGTATAT
>JAABKK020002240.1:0-29052 GCA_011634745.2 Catotricha subobsoleta
AAAAAAAAAGAGAAAAAAAAACGAACAAAAAAAAAACAAAAAAAATTTATCAAACCAATACTTGATTTTTTTCAAAATTTTTCAAATTTCTCAAAAATGAAGTAAAAACACAAAAAACATGTTTTAAACAAAAAAAAACATGTTTAAAACAAAAAAAAACGCTTTTTTTGTATTTTTTAAAAAAAACAATGTTTTTTACCATCCCTGCTCGCAATATATGACTATATACAAATGTGGGAATATGTTGGGAATGGATAAAATTTCGGACATCTTTTACAAACGAGAGCACTTGATTGTACGAAGAAAATAAATTAAAATATTCCTTTTCGCTATATGCTAAAAACAAAATTTTCTCATATATATTTATCCAAAAGTTAAATACTGCGTGTTTTTTTTTTTACATTTTTATTATAGCTTGAACGAACCGCTCTGCATTATGCAATGGGTGTTAACAATGTGGAATCATTAAGCAGGATTTTAATTAAAAATGGTGCAAAACGCGTACTGAAGGACTTAAAAGGACGACAGCCCAGTTATTATTTCATGAATAAATCCGATGTTTTGCGACTTCAAGAAGAAGAAGAAGAAGATGAACTCTAGATTATTTCACAAGACATTAGCATTACTAGAAAATGTTACGTATGTTGTCACCAATAGCACCCACGTTCTGAAGATATATTTAAACTTCTGTTTATATTTCACTGATTATTTCGTTATTTTTGTCATTGGGCATTACGACAATGATCAAAATATATAAAATTAAGTGAAGTTTTACACTGATCTTTAGTTTATTTACTTGTGATAACAAAAATTATCATATAATTATAATGTTTTTTTTATTATAATAGACAACAAGTATTCAATAGACACCATTTAAGAAATACTATTAAAATTAATTATAATAATAATAATTGAAGTATGCAATGTTTAGAACAATAATAATATTTATGCACTGCATTTAACGTATAAAAATTATAAAATCTACTAATTATGCACAAAGACAGCACAAGTATAGCGATATATAAAATTGTTTATGTACGCGGTTAGTTACAAATAAAATACTTAAATTAGTATTAGTTTAATTAATATTTTTTTTTTTGAAAGATTAGAGTACGTACACAATCGCTGTCGCGATTTGATTTAAAAGTGATTTCAACTGATTTTGGTTCACAAATAGTCGGTAACGTAAATCGTTATCGACTATTGACACCAACTGATTCCAAGTGATCTCTACCTCGTATAGCAAGGTAAGTTAAACTTACATTACACCAAATGATCTGAAATATGTAAATGGTTTTGCTCGATGTATTTGAGCAAAATGTATATAGCGATTCGGAAAATCGCTCGGAAAAATATTTCCAAGCATATATTAATGATAAACACGTTGAACAAATGTCTTTCGTAGTAAATCAATCTTCATTTTTGAATTATTTTTGGGATGATCGAGATCAATAAAATGTTTCTATAGAAAAACATGTGTTTCTGTGCAATTGTTATGAAAATAAAATCAACGTTTTTTTTTATCCTGATCGCACTGTAAATATTTTTATAAAATACTTTATTGTTTTCTGAAACACAAGTTTATCATCCTAGTGTGTACGTACTTTTATTATGCCAGGTATTACACACATAACCGCATATTCGCTTAAAAACTAAACAATATATGATCTTCTAAAATCCAGTTCGACGCTCAATTTATGGTCATCTTTATTTGTTGCGTTCATTTTTATTAAAAAAAAAAAAATAATAAAAATTAATAACTATTTTTGCAATTTTAATTTCTCCTCCGTAAAATAATTAAAACACTATCTTTTTTAGTTTAACGGAATTTATTATATTATCTTTTTCTTATTATGTATTATAAATAACTACTCATTTGTTATGCATTTTATTTAATTAGCGAAATAAAAGTAAGAAATTTATCACATTTTATTAATGTTTGTAGCTGTAAAAGAAAAAAAAAACGAGTCAAGAACGATATACTCCTTAACGATCTTTTGTACATGTATTTGCTACAATTTTTGGTTAAAAAAATACATAAATAAATATTTATTGTTTTCCTTATCAGTAAAATGTGCGTTCAATTTAAATTTAAGTATAAGCGAATATGTGCGCCTATGTGCATTACAAAATAGTAAGATTACGAAATAAGCGTATGTTAAGAGAAACGTTACGTAAATGTGACCTAAGCTCTTGTCCTTGATAAGTAATTTCAGTACAAAAATAAAAACCAACGTTTTTCTTAACGCCTACGTAAATTTCGCAAGCTCTCTGAAACTAACTATAAGTATGACGAAATAATGAAAATATGTTATTACTAATGCAATTAAATACTGAACTAATTATATTCCGCAAATAAATTTATTCATGCAGAAAATGTTTTTATATTTGTGTTTTTAATGGCTTTTGTTTAGATATTAAGTTTAAGTTCAACATTTTAATTCAAATGTGACATAAAAAAAAAATCCGAAAAATGGATAAAGGAAATTCGAGGCGATTTTCACTCTCATATTTAATGTGTTCTGTATTCAAATCCTCAGAATCCTCCCACTCGGATTCGGAGAAAAAAAAAAAATTGGATCCAATACAATGTCAAAATGCCAGTATGTATATTTTCACGAACTCAAAATTCTGACACTTTTGGTATATTGACCAATCAATGCCGATCAATGAATTTTGAGATCCAGCAAAAAAAATTATGAGCCCAATAGTTTATTTTGTTCAAAATTTCGCACAAAATGAAGTGAAATTGCTGTTTTATTCCAACCTAAAATCATAAATACAAAATAATTTGCAAATTTCTTACTTATTTACTTTTTTATAAACAATAGAAAACGAAGTAAGAAAATAATAATGACCCTAAAATGGTTTTAACATGAAAGTGATTAATTTATTAACGAAATATATTCATTATTTTTAAAATTATTATTTATAAATATTTTTCAAAATATTTTTACGTTTTGGCCAACCATGTAATAAAATTCTCGACCAATCACGAAGCATTATTCAAATTCAAAACCAAAAGTCGTTGACCAGTTTATTCTGAATATTGACTATATATATAGAATAAACATTTAAGCTAATTTTCGTATATATCAACGACACATTTTTTTAAAAATGCCATAAAATTTAACGGACATTAATTATAAATGAATACAAGCAATTACTTAAAAGATGATAATGATGAAGATAATAAAATCGATTAATATTAGTATCTGTATCACACAACAAATTAGTGAGCAAATCTAAGTTAAAAAAATATTTCTAAATTTAATAGAGCAGGGCCATTTCATTGAACGTGCTGATATTATACAAAACGAGATACAAAATAAAATAAATATTTACTTTTTTAACATTATAATTTATTCTTTTTTTTTTATCATTGACAAGTAGTGATATGATTGTGTTATTGAAAAAAAAAAAAAAAAACTGAAGATTTTCTAAAACGTCTAAATGTGTAAATATTTTCAATATTGTAAAAGAAACAACGTAAGTTCTGTGACTGAGTAATTTATATATTTTGGCAAATTTAACCAATCAATTTGTTTTTAGAAATATATTAAACCTGTGTGAAAGATAATCTGAATGGAAAATAAGTAAATTTAGTAAAGCAGAAAGTAAATTAATAAATTTGAAATAATTTAAGTATACTGAAATTATATCATTTTGTTTCCGCGTAGCAGTACATCACTTAACTTCCTATTACCTACGTAAAATTAATCACAGAAAAAAAAAATCAGTGATTTTTATCATAGCTCACTATCAAACCGTTGAAATAAAACTATTGGTAAAAAAATGTTTATATTATATATGTGGATTGTGGATAGTGTAGCGCCGTTAGTAATTCTATCTAATCGCTAAGTATCTAAATAACTATTGTAAATATTTTAGAGAATGTTTGTTTATAAATCTCGCAGTCTTATGAATAAACAAATAATATTAATTTTTATGATTACAATTAGTAATTAAACATTCATTATCGTTGACGTACCTATGAAATTATATAAATATTATACATGCATATATTTTTTTTATTGTTTTATTACACATTTAACCTTCATGCCAATTATCTATAGACTGATAATGATATAAATATATTATTTTGCAGAGGCGCACTAGCTGCATCGATCAATCATTCATTAATTATTACTATGGAAATTGTCATATATGAACGGTCGCTGACAAGAAGAAACGTAAAATTATTTTCAATTATAGCCTGTTTTAATTGTGATTTGCAAATAATAGCAATAAGTTCACCTCTGACATAATTCTTTCGAAAATAGATAGATTATGTTCAATTCATGATATTATACTGTATTATTTACAAATATTTGTGGTTTGGTCGGGAGGACACTGTCTGTAGCCGTGTTTTATTTATACTTTACCCCAACTCGTGTTAACTTTTTCATACAAATCGAGGTTTAAGTTGGATGGATGGATGGATGAAGAGGGCGTGTTTGTAAAGAACACTGCATGTAGGCCGCAAGGACCCATTATGCGTTCCCGATGTTTTGGGTTCTATTCGAGTTCAAGAAATCATTGGACTCGTTGAATTGAGTGCACCAGCTCAAAGCGTCTGGAATTTGAGATAAAACTCCAGATTTTATGGATTGGTGTAATTTGAATGACTCCTGAGTTGATGGTTGTTCCACCAAAACTTTGGAGTCTTGGTATTTGGAAGAAGGGACACGAGCATACGAAATGCTTAGCCGTTTCCTCCTCTTGACCGCAGAAGTCGGAGTCAGGATCATCTCTGATTCCTATGCGTCTTAAGTGACTATTGAGAGAACAGTGACCTGTCAAAATCCCCACTACTAGCCTTAATTGAGTTTTTTTGAGCCCAAGTAGGTCTTTAGTGGATTTGGGGTTAGGCCCGCTAACGAAAATTTTACCCTGTCTAAATGTAGCGGAAGCGTTCCAGGCTAATTGTAGACGATGAGTACTCCATCTCGCGAGGTTTAAGTTACCCAAATGTAGGTTTAAATTTACCTCGTGTAGTGCCGTTTCCTGTTTTGTATAAGAAAGTAAATACGGCAATACACGAAGCTTTCTCGCTAGTTAGTTAGAGTAAATTTAAACCTACATCTGGGTAACTTAAACCTCGATTTGTATGAAAAGTTTAAGCACGAGTTGAGGTAAAGTATGAATAAAACACGGCTTGTATATATTTAATACACATGGAGGTGTTCTGATATTAGAAATAAAAAAAAAAAATGGTTTAATGATGATAAACTCTATAAAATAGATCAAATATTTAATTGTGAAATGTGTGAACAAAATAAGAATGAAAATATTTATGGAGTAAGTAATAGCATTTAGTTCAAATCGGTCGCAAGCGTTAAATTAGTAACTAAAATCTAGCACAAGTCATTTTATAACGGGCCCTAATTCAATAAATTTAAATACATATAGTAAAAATTAAGGGCTGTTTCGATTAATTGGTTTTAATACATGTCACAGTTTACTTAAAATAATTTAAATAATTGAAAACTTAATAAAACTGATCATCATCGTCAGCATATCATCATCAAACTTTAACGACCACCACATATGAGTACAATTATTTCAATTAAATAAAAATGTAGTTAAAACTTTTTTATTTCAAATAATTAAGTTTATCTTTTTAACCGGCAATTAAAGTATTAAAGTTTTATTTCTTCCTATAAATTCAAGTATATTTCTTTTTTTGATAGTGTGGTTGTAAAATGAAAAATGGTACACCTGAAATTATAAATATGAAGAAAGATAACAAATCGATGCGCAAAGACGGTTTTTAATACATGCTCATAAGATTAAATGTAACAGACGTTACAAATATTACATATGGCATTGCGTATAAGCGAGTCAGAATGTGCGCGTTTATTATTGTAGGCTTAACATTAAATACTTATACTTTTTTTAGTCATTAGTTGACTAAGGGATATCCAAGGGGTATCCA
This sequence comes from Catotricha subobsoleta, assembly GCA_011634745.2. Lineage (NCBI taxonomy): Eukaryota > Metazoa > Arthropoda > Insecta > Diptera > Cecidomyiidae > Catotricha > Catotricha subobsoleta. The sequence continues at coordinate 5,939 of JAABKK020002240.1, forward strand.
AGTATTTTTATTTTCATCGAACATTTGTGTATAAGTTATAGAGAACTACTGATTTAAAATAGCTGAATGAAATTTGTTATCAGTTGTAGCTTGTAGCTATTTAAAGCTGTCAATTAACATTAAATTAATGTAGAATCTGAATATGCTAATTTATATTCACTTACTTAGTGCTATACGAGTATAATATAGTTATTGTTAGATGTATTCTCGAACAGTAAATTTGATTTCTCAATCATTATATGGGGAATTATATTAATTAATTAAACAGTAATACTTTTGTACTCACTTGTTATTGACTATGTTTATCGTATTCATTACTTTCCAAACTTACTTTAAAACAGTTATTTTAGGGTTGCTAAATGTGAACTGGCTATAATCTATCTGATTTAAAATTCACTCGTTTCAATTTAAACCAGTAATTAACACCCTGTTTTTGCTGCTAACGTGATTTTTTGCTGTAAGTATTCAAAAAACCGGGCTAAATACTTTAAGCCATATATTGTACTCTTCTGTTATGCTGAGTGCTGACACTAAAGTATATGAAATTACCGAAATCTATTTTGTATTGTAACATGGGCTTGGGCATCGATTCCAACATTACTCTGACGCTGAAGCAATTCTTGAAATTTTCAGCTGAGGCTAATAGTATCGAAGAGCTTAGAAGTTTTATTATTATAGATTTTATGTAATTGGTTTCAAATTTCAAATTTTTAGTACTTTCCTTCATGACCCTAAAAAATCGTAGAGCAATCCTTGAATTTGTAAAATGAAAAAATATATTGAGCGTCAGCAACAAAGTATATAGATATATTTTGGTCAGGTAATGCGCATGCATTTGCATTTGTAAATAGATTTCTTTTTTCTATTAAAGTTATTTTTGCAGTTCAAGACTTTCCATGAATCAGGCTCTGCATTATCGATTATAATAAAATTAGTATATTTTCAAAGCAATATATTATCTTATAACAGGGATGGCAGAAATACTTTTCGAAAATCGCGAGTCTCCAAGCCCAAGAGGGGACTATACCGTCAAAAAAAACGACAACAACGAACTTGACGCTAAATCGGAGAGATCTCCGAAGCCATAAGAATTAGAAAATAGGTTACTTCTAGTAAGATGTTAGCATTCAGAATAGTTTTCACATTCAAGATTCGAGCTATAATTTTTGAGAAATCAGCAATTTTAAGCATGAGAATTTAATACTTTTCATTCTTATGTAGATAAAAATTAAGTAAAATGTAATAATACAGTTTTAAAGTACATATTATTTTAATAACTGGCATCCCTGTTTTATAAGCCAAAATTACGATTTCTTAGTTTGTTGACTCTGAATTTGGCCATAATATGGATTAATTACAATAATAAATTGCATTTGTTAAATTGTCCACATGATTTACATTTAATATATAATATCTATATATCAAAATTTTATATACATATATGTATAATAATGCAAATATATTATCAGATTTAGTAAGCATAATTTCGCATTATTGCATTTTTTTTTTTTTGCTTTATGATAGTTTACATAATAACCAAATTTTTTACTGATATAAAATAACTCTCTATTTTTGTATTTGTGTATTTTTTTTGTTGTTGTTTGCAATTCATAATAGAAGAATAAAAGTTATGCTAAAGCAGATTCAGTTATGGTTCAAACGTCACTGTGATCAGATCGTGAATGTTATTATAATTTTATTGGATTGTTTGTTATTTAGTCGACCGTGTTAATGGTTAGAAGCGCATGGAATATACATATATATATATAGTTATTGTAATATATAGCGCCCAGTATTATATATATTTACTTATAGTAAAACAAACTTCGTGATAGGTGTCAATGACTACCATTTAAATAAATTTGAAAATGCTTATTACTGTTTTTGCTATTTAAATTTGCAAATGGACTTGTTTAACGGCTGTATTTTTGTTTAATATATGCAGTAATAGTAGGTACCTACCTACTATCAATATTATCAATCTACTTCTTATAATTTCAAATTAATGTAAATTTTGAACACAACCTTGATGTGAATTATGTGATTAATTTTCAGTTGAATTGATTGTAAATTTTATTTCTCATGTTGATTAGTTAATTTATAGTCTACATATGGTTGTTAGTTGGCTATAAGCTATAACATAAATTACTGTACATTTATAATAAAAATACAATGGACATAAACAATAATAAGTTTATAAAAGATATAATTACATTTGTTTTATCATTTGACGATTTTGATTTTCTATCAATGTTTAACATTTTTTTATTTTTTTTCATTTTATGTTTATAGTTTTTTTGATATTAAATCTATAAACCACATTTTGAAGACAATTTCTCTAGACGACAAAAGAAAAAAAAAAATTATTATCACCGTTTCGTAATCAAAAATGCAAACTAATTTTTTGGTGTATTCCGGACGTAATATTACTTAATTAATACTCATAAAATATGAAGAGAAAAACAAAAATTGGTTATAAACTCGAAAATTTTACCTTTAAAATTGATACTTAACCCATAAATTGCATATTACATAATACACATACATATTTTAACATTTAACATTCAAATAGCATAATAGGCGCTTTCGTTTACTGCATATTAGTAAAGTTCAGTAAAATTTGTTAATACCAATAAGGGATCGTTCACTTATTATGTCACACTTTTAGGGATGTGGGGAGGTTGAAAATAGTAGAAAAACCGTGACAGTACATACATTTTCGAGCGTGACATAGGGAGAACGAGGTTATAAATCATCAATTTTGGTGTGACGTAATAAGCCAGCGATTCCCTTCTTAACGGAGAATCGTACAGAAAAATCATCTATGACCGACCCCCATTTAAATTTTAAGGCACAACTTTTCTTCATACATTATGATCCTCTTTCGGTACCCCTATGAAAAAAAAATAGTTCACAAATTTGGTTTGAAATTTTTGGTTAAAATTTTTGCAGTAAACTTTTTTATAGGGGTACCGGAGGGGCTCATTATGTAAAAAGAAAAGTTGTGCCTTGAAATTTAAATGGGGGTCGGTCGTAGATGATTTTTCTGTACGATTCTCCGTTTAGAATGTTATTGGTATTAACAACTCTACTGAACTCTATACTAATAGGCAGTAAACGAAAGCGCCTAAATAAAGAACCTTATGAAATATTTTTGGTCACATTATATTTCTTTTTAATTTAAAAACACAAAATTAAATATTTCTTTTAAAAATGTTCAAATAGAAGAAAACAGTGCTTTCGTGATTCTTTTTATTTTATTTTTGTTATTCAGTTTTAATTTAAATTATCCAAAAAAACCAGTTTTTTTTTTTTTTTAATATCTTGGTTAATCCACGAAATTACTTTATGTCAAGAGTAAAATAAAAAAAGAATTAAATGCCAATATTTATCACTTTTCCATTGTAAATTGTAAGATGGAAAAAGTATTTTATTGTTTTGGAAAGAGAGAGGAAGTTTCGGAGCTAGCATAAATTAAAATAATTCGTTCAAATTAAAATGATTATAATGTTTGAGCAAATCGACTTAAATTTAAACGGATAAGCCGGTATTACATTTATTTCCACTCCCATATATATACAAAAAAAATAACGCATATTATTCTTAAGTATATATAAATATATGTTTGTATTTGATAATTTTGCATTTTTGTTAACGTGAATGGAAATAAACAAATAACTAAATAATAATAATGGTATTATTTATAGACCCTAGGCTAAGACTTGTATTGTATTAATTAAAACAATCATTCTTTTATAGTTTTATTTAATTTTGTTGCACGTTTTCTGAATTACCGTTTGTTTATTGACTCAGGTTCAGGTTCACCTTGTGCAAGTTCGAGTCTTTAATTTATCACTAACCTCGATTGTTAGATATAGTAAAAATGAGAAAATTTATTCGAATAAGATTTTTGTTTTTTCTTTTATAACTATTTTATATTAAGTAATAATAAGCTTTTTCAATCTATTTCTCAGAAACAAAGAAACAATTAGGTACAGTGTATGTATATATATTTGGTTCGCGCGGTTGTGTGCTAGCCACTTAACTTTGAAACAGTGATCCATAAGCGAAACAGTGAAATAACGAATAGAATTAAAGACAAACATGATTTTTTTAAGTGCATATACCAATAATTTTTCATTATGGTGTTTTATAATTCTTTTTCAATTAAACGTTGCAATCAAACACAGTAATAATAATGATAGTACATCAAAAAAACCACATATTATTATTATTATGGCGGATGATATGGTAAGGCATTTAAAATACATAATAGTTATCTTCAGTATCCATATATGTAGTAAGAAAAGGTTGGTAAGAAAGAAAAAGTACAGGCGAAAGAATTTTGCGTATATGCTTGTATTACTGAATTTCGTATACATGTGCTTACACGAATACAAATATTTTTAAGTTCTAACAAAAGCAAAGAAATAATTCATCGTCCGTACATTTTCTTTCTTACCAACTTTTTCTTACTACATCGAAACCTAGGGTTAAAAAGTAAAGCTGTGCAAAAAAATGAAGAAATAAGAAAAAAAAACATTTGATTTTTTATATCGAAAATGATTTAATTTAGGGTTTGGATGATGTCAGTGTTCATGGATCAAATCAAATACCAACACCAAATATAGATGCATTGGGTTTAATGGGAATTCAATTAAATCGGTATTATGTAGCACCAATGTGTACACCGTCAAGATCATCATTAATGACCGGAAAATATCCATCAAATCTTGGTATGCAGCATTTCGTTATAGCAAGTGATCAAGCCTGGGTAAATTTTTGATTTTGTTTTGAAATAAAGCGGAACTTGTACATTTTAAATCGAGTAAACTGGAAGTTATTTAACATGTATAGGCACGTACATATGAAATTAAAAACTAGCAAGTTTATTGTCGAAAATACATCTTTCTATGTTGTTTTAATTCCTTTTTGTAAGCATAGTGAAAATTGGATAATAAATTTGCTAGTGTATTCTCAGCATAAGCAGTCCACATCAGAGATCTGCATGGCAGTACCAATGTCTTGAAAAAATATATGGTATAAAAATATATCAAAAATGAAATCTGGTATAATAAATATACCAAAAATGAAATCTGGTATAAAAGCATACCAAAACTTATTATTTATTAATAACAAGCTGGTACATGGCTTTATTTTACGTAATCATATATATTATTACGACGAGAATATTCTACGTCTTTTGGTTGGTTAAAGACCAATATCTTACCACTAAATCTTAAAATAAACCATATTTCATTTTTGGTATATTTTTATACCATATATTTTTTCAAGACTTTGGTAATACCATGCAGACCTCTGGTCCACATACCGCTTTTTTCTTATACTTACTTTATTATTACATACTTATAAGAATATTGTGCATTACTTAATACTTACCTACTTATTATTCTTTTTTTTTATTAAAAATATTTTATGGATTATAAAAATATAAGTATGTATATATGTTTGGTCAAACGAGACTTATAATTTAGCTTATTAATTTTGTAAAGCAATTATTGTTAATTTAATGTTTAAAATTTCTTTAAATGAATATTTTGAAAAGCCTCGACCATAAATTCATTGCAATCAGCCGAAGTAAATTACATGTAAGAAGTTGTTATTGTAAAAACAACAATTTTCGTTAACGAAGCTACTTCGACTAATTTCGTTTTGCATCTAATTTTTGATCGAGATGTACCTTTTATTCTTATAACATAAATATATTTTGTTTTTTAGGGACTCGGATTGAATGAAAAAATTTTGCCGGAATATATGCGTGAAGGTGGGTACAGTACAAATATAGTTGGAAAATGGCATTTGGGCTTTTTTGAACGTAGATACACACCAACATTTCGAGGATTTGATTCGCATTTTGGTTATTTAGGGCCATATATTGATTATTATAATCAAAGTTTGAAACGGATCGTAAGTATATTTGATATGGACTATACGTATACATACATGTACAGCATTTCAATTTTTTTTTCTATAACCTTAATCATTGTTTATTGATTATAGGGTGCTCCGTATGATCTAGATATTGGATTTGATATGAGAGAAAATCTTTCAGTTTATTGGGATTCAGTTGGACACTACGCTACCGATTTATTTACAGAGAAAGCGGTTGAAACCATTAATAAACATGATAAGACAAATCCATTATTTTTATATGTGTCACATTTATCACCACATGTAGCAAATGAATTTGATCCATTGCAAGCGCCTCCTGAAGAAATCGCAAAATTTTCATATATTGAAGATCCACTACGACGAATTTATGCTGCGATGGTATCACGTTTAGATGCAAGTGTTGGACGTATTGTAAAAGCATTAGACAAAAATGAAATGCTAGATAATTCTATTGTCTTATTTTTCTCTGATAATGGTGCGCCTACTATAGGTGTGTAGTGTATTTTATGTATAAAAATATCTATTGCATACATACTTATAAAAATAATAATAAACTGTTTAGGTGAGCATTCGAATACAGGATCAAATTGGCCATTAAGAGGGGTAAGTTTGCATTTAGTATTAATAGCAGCTTAGAATACATGAATTCAAATATATTATATACACATATATAGGAAATGAATCTTGAGTCTTTTGATCTTGAAAATTGTCAAGATTCTTACCTTTTTTAGTATCTTGAAAATCAAGATTCTTGAAAACCTAAATTTCAAGAAACTTGCGAATCTTGAATCTGAATCTTGACCCTCAAGATTTTCAAAAATCTTGAATCATGAAATCTAGGTTTTCAAGAATATTGATTTTTAATAATTTTCAAGAATCTTGAAAAATCTTGATAGATTCTTGAAAGTCTTGAATATCAAGATTAAGAAATTCAATATTAAAGATTCTTTAAATCTTGAAGGTCAAGATTCAGAAATTCAAGATTCTAGATTCTTGAAAATCTTGAAGGTTAAGATTTTCAAGAATGAATATTTTTAAGATTCGTTAATCTTGAATTTCTGAATCACACAAGATTCATTCCCTACGCATATATACAAAAATATAAATTACAATTTTAAAAAAAAAAAACAGCAAAAGGATAGTCCATGGGAAGGAGCAGTGCGTTCATCAGGTGCTATATGGAGCCCATTATTAAGACGAAGGCAACGTGTTTCGAATCAATTAATACATATTTCCGATTGGTTACCAACTTTCGCTAAAATAGCTGGAGTTAACATTAACACCAAAATCGACGGTAAAAATATATGGACAGCTTTATCACAAAATTTACCAAGTCCCCGAAAAGATGTTCTCTGCAATTTGGACAACGATATTCCGTATAGTTCATATATTAATGGTGATTGGAAATATGTGAATGGTTCAACGTATGAAGGAAAATATGATCAATGGCTTAGTACAAGCAATCGATCAGAAGCGAATTCATTTTTTGGAGAAAATTATGGAGCTTCAATAATAGCATCAGATGTCGGACAAGCATTGTTACGTTACTCAGTTAACACACGTGATGGCAACTCAACATCAATTACTAGTGTTGAAATCGAAGAACTTCGTCAAAAAGCAGCTATTACATGTAATGGTCAAACGATACCAGAAACCGAAGTATTACGTTGTAATGCAACTGAATCACCGTGTCTGTTCAATATAATTAATGATCCATGTGAAACCACAAATTTAGCTATTCTTCGACCTGTAAAGTTAGGCATATTACAAAATGATGTTGAACGTTTTCGAAAAATAGCATTACCACCCAGAAATAAAAAAGGCGATCCAAATTGTAATCCCGGTAATTTTAATGGTACTTGGACATGGTGGTACGATGAATTGGGTAATAATAATGGACAATCAACGTATTTATTTAAAAATGGACCATTAATGTCATTAACTGTTTGTGCGGTTTCTTTATTTTATAATTGGTTTTATAAAATATTTTAAAATTTTAATTACACATACATTAAAAATATATTCATTTTCTATTTTTAATGATTTTGCAGAAAACCGAAATGATTATAACAAATATTTCATATTATGCGGACTACACTTAAGCAACTAACCACAAAATTATAGAAAGTATAGTTGTTACTTACATCATTTTTAGGTGCTAAACAAATACATAAGGTACACAATTTGAATGTTTTATTCAGATTGTAATTCGCTTTATTATATAAATTTCATTTAAATCTAACTATATTTTTATGAGACTGGCAATTGCAACAAATATAAAAAAAAAAACAATATGAAAATATTTTCAATTTTTGATATTGTTTTCTTCATTTCCAACACAGGCAATTTATAAATTTAAACGCGAATAAACATTGGTTGTTCGAAGTCTGATGGAAAACTTTGTAAAAGTATTTTAAAGTGAGAAATTGTATAAAACAAAAATAGTTTTCGTTTATTTATTAATTGTTAAGAGAAAAATTGTATAGTTATTTAATAAACAAACTCAAAAGATTTTTTATTGATTGAGAAATAAATTTTAAAATAAAATTATGTTTATGTTCCTAAAAAAAATCTAAGAATTTAAAATTATTTTTATTATCACTTTAGTGATAGCAGTTTGCTTTGTATTAAATAGATTTAATAATTTTTAAAAACATTATACAATGAAGAGGTTATTAATAAATGAAGTGCATTTTATATCGACAGTGAAGTGACTAAATTTAAATTTCTTCTTTCAAAAATGACTGCCCGTCATTAAATTAAAACTTCAAAAATTTGTTTAATTTAAGCCAACGTTTTCGAGTGTTTATACTCTCTTCATCAGGGCAAAATTATAAAACTGTTTGTAGTTTCTTGTCGAAAATATTCTCAAAACGTTGGCTTAAATAAATTTTGAAGTTTTAATTTAATGACTGGAAGTCCTATTTGAAAGAAGAATTGTATGATTTTTAGTAGTTTTTTGACCTCATTTACATTTTATTTGTTTACGTCTGATTTCGTAGCTTATGAATATATAATAAGGTTGGTAACTTTAAAAGCGACTAATAAAAACCAATGGATTTTTCAAAAAAAAAAAAAAATCACTGATTTTTAAGGTATTTTCGGAGACATCCGTGGGTTTATTTATTATTAACACTAATGTATAAAAAAAAACGTATTAATCGTCATTTTTTTTCATAGTTGTCCTATGCATAAATTTTATATAATGTTTTCAAATATTAATGGATATTAATTAGAAAGAAGTGTTATGTGTATGGAAGTTTTAAAACTGGTTCTGTTTGAAGACGATCCATTTTTTATTAAATAAATTTAAAGTTAGAATATTGTACGCAGCTATACACATCTATACAGCTATATATATATTAGGTTGGATCGATTTTTTGAGTAGCTTTTGGTCTCCTGAGTAAACATGTATAAATAATTTTGAAAATAAATTAAATGTCGATGTGCTTGAGGCTCTTGATGTTATCAAAAATGCAATATCTGGTCATATTTAAAGCAACATAATTTGGTTTCGTCACAAGTAATTGTATTTCTGTAAATTCTCCAAATACCATCAAAAAATCAATTTTTCAAAATCTAACAACTACGAACTTCGTAGTAAACTGCGTATGGTCAATATATTATTTGAAAGGCATTGATTTACTCTTAACTGTTGGAGAATACAGAAATACAATAACTTGTAACGAAAGCGAAACCAAATTATGTTGCTTTAAAGATGACCAGATATTGCAACTTTAACAACATCAGGACTTCAAGAGCTTCAAACACATCGAAATTTAATTTATTTATAAAATTATTTATACACGTTACTCAGGAGACCAAATGCTACTAAAAAAATGATATGGTACCGGCATTCTTAAATAAATCGATCCACCCGCTATTGTATATATTCGATATTTTTCTGACAATAAAAACCATAAACCACTTGCATAAAGAATAAATAATAATAAAAAGTTTTATATATTTAATATTTTGTAATTTAATAGTTTATTTAAAATTTATTTTAATATAATTTTAGTTTAATGAAGAAAAATATTCGTTATATGTATGTATGTAAGTACATGGCAGCACTTATCAATAAATTCTAATTATATATGTGATTATATATTTAAGTGCGAATTTTTAACAAGATTTAATTTATTAACATTATTTTTTATTTTATTTTTTTTTATATAAGGAACTAATATAATATATTTTCTTACCCAACAAATGAATTTTTCTATTTAGGTGAAATAACTACCAAAAAATAGACGATATATATGAAAATAGAAGAAGATATAAGTGAAGGAAAAGATTAAGAACAAACACTATATATAGTTACACTGTTTATAGTAATCACTCTTTGGTAAAAAAAAAAAGAAAAAAAACAACGAAGACACATAAATTTCTAAAATCATAAAAAATTAAAAAAAAAAAAAAGAACCTTCAGTCTTTTAATATTATTCACAGCACAGATAATAATATAAAAGAAACGAAGAAATTTAAAAAGGAAAAATGATCTTGAAAAAATAAAAAAAAAGAAAAATTAGAAAATAGAAAGATACAATTGGCAGTGTAGGCACTTTAAATGAATATTCCAATACCAATTAACCCAAAAAAAAAAAATTAATATAAAATATAAACGTAAAAAATCAATTATATATCTTATTTCTCATCTGAACTAATATCAGAGTTTTCTTGATTTTGTTGAAATTCTTCATCTCGATCTTCTAATATTCCAGTTATCCACGCTAATACACCAGAAAATGCAATAAAAAATCCAGCTGCATAAAATGAATCGTCCCATCTTAATGTGTATTCATCTGGAAAAAAAATATGATAAAAGTATTTTTTTGTTCGAAATGTACAAATCTCTATAATTTAATATTGTTGTTTTTATATCTTAATAAAATTGCTTACATATAAGACCACTCAACGGTGGTCCAATTAAATTTCCAATGCCTTGTACTAATAATACCAAACCTAAAAAAAAAATATTAAACATAAATATTATTTATTTATTCAAGTTACACGTCTATCCCGCATGTAATAAGTTTCTGGCTGCTTAACTTCACACCCTTAATCGATGATATTTCAAGAACTATAAGTCGGATCGTTTAAATGTTTAAAGTAGTATTGTCACTTGTAACAATACTACTTTTACATTTGAACGATCCATCCATCGTATAGTTTTTGAATTATCTTCGATTAAGGGTGTAAAGTTAAGCGGCTAGAAACTTACGTGCGGGATAGGGGTGTTAATAGGCTTTTAAGAAATTTAAAAAAAATTATTATATATTACCGTAAGCACAAGTAAAATCATCCAGATCAACAAGTCGAACTAAAATAATTGGTATAAATGAAAATGAACTGGCAAATGTTAAACCAAAAATAGCTGCAAGTATCAATAAAATAGTGTAGCTTTCAACAGCCAGTGGCATTAGGGCTGTTGACAATCCACAAACTTAAGGATTAAACAAAAAAAAAAAATATTTGTATATATATATATGTTTATATTTTTAATATTTGTTTATTAATTATGATGTGACGATAGTTCTGTTCTTTTTTTTTTTTTTTATTTATTTTACCGACAAGGCATACTGAATATGTTTTTGATACATTTAACCATGGTTGATCTCCAATAAATCCTAAAAATATCATTCCAATTGTATTAAATATCCCAATAACCGATATTAAATTAGCACCATCTTCTTCTTTATAATTGAATTTTAATAAATGATCAGTAATATAAAAATATGGCACAATAAACCTAAACGATGCGGCACATAATTTACTCAGTTATTTTTAAACACAAATCGATTAAGTAAATAAGTTAAGTATATATCTTTTTTTTTTTTTTTCAAAATTTTTGTTGATTTTGCAAAACTTACCAAATAAATAAAAACAGTGTTGATAAGTTAAAGCAAAAAAATTTCGAATCCAGAAATAAAGAAAAGTCGAAAATTGATTTTATAATATCAACAAAACTGTCGTACCATTTCTGTAGAATGAAAAAAACAAGAAAAAACAAAAAAATGTTTTAAGTCCTGGATGTATATCAAATTTTTAAAAACTCTTTAAGTAAATATTACCTCCTCATCTTCTCTGGCCAATGTAGTCATTGAATTTCTATAAATATTTGGACATGAAGAAGCTCTCAATCGATATCGATGAGTATTCAACATAGCACCACGATAGTTTATTGAATTTCGATGAATTCGCATATTTTTAAAATAATTGGAGTTTCTTAACGGTACGTTACGCCTTAAATTACCAACAATTTCACCTTTATTAACGCGCGTACGAGGATTTCGTTGACGTTGTGCATATTTTGATTTGTCAATGATTGGTACGATTATTTGAATGTCTTTATTACTGTTAGCATAATTATGTGAATCATGAAGTAGATTTTTAAAATTATCATTTTCGATTAAAATACCTAAGGAATTACCACGAAAATTGCGACGGAGTTCAATACTTTCTTGCTGTATTTTCGTTATATTCGTATCATCCAATGATAAGCGACTACTAAATTGTTGATGCATATTTGATGGTAAAAATATATCCTCGGATGCAATACTGTATTGATCAAAAAGCGATTGTTTTTCAGATGCATTTAATGTTTCAATACTAGCTAAATGATTATCTTTCTTGTCGTCATAACTAATTGTTGTTGGTGCTGATTTTAATTCTTGGCTCACTATTGAAAAAATATTATCTCTTGAGTCGATTTCTTGATCTTTTCGGCGCAATGATCGTCGTGATCCTTGGCGCATGCCAAGACTATTATCAAATTCTTGTGAACATAAGTATGTCGGTAGTAAAGTTTCGCTGCAATATTTTTTACTAATATAAACTGTTTCTGGATCTTGGATTTGCTGATTTGCTTCAGTATTAACATTCGTGACTAATGTGTCAAGCACAACTTCACCAGAAGCACCCGTTTCTAACATTTTTTTAATTTCATCTAAGCAAACACTTGAGTTAGAAAATGTTAACATGCTCTGTGATCGACTTTCTAAACGATTTTCCTCAATTAGCCAATCTGGATCACGCATTAAACATCCGCAAACACAAACGTTAAATAATGTTCCTGCTAAAATTAACGTTGTCCCGCGCCAACCTAATGTTTCGAGCAGGAACTGTGTAAATGGTGCATATAAAAAGGTTCCAATACCAGTTCCTTTGTTAAAAATGAAAATACCATTAATTCAAAACATGACTACAAACTAGATAATTAATTTATAAAATATTTTAAACAAACCTGAAGCCCCAAGTCCTGTTGCAAACGTTCGCTTTTTATCAAACCAAAATGCAACCGATACCACTGCAGTCACGTACCCGATTCCAATACCAACACCGGCAATTAAACCAAATGTTAAGTACAACATTTCGATGGATGTACTTATTGATGCCAACGCAAATCCGGTTCCAGCTAATAGACCGCCAATAAATGTCATACGTCGGCATCCGTATTTATCTACTAGATTTGATAATACTGGTCCCGATAAAAGCGGTATCGCCAGAAATAATGCACCAATCCAAGCTGTTTTCGATTTAGATTCTTTAAAATATGCCAATAATTCGGTGTATATTAATCCAAATGAAAAAGATATTCCATCAACTATTAACGATATGACAAATGACGCAAATACTACTACCCAACCATACCCCCCATCTGGAATCACCGGTTTTTTCTTGCATGTAATTGCAGTTGAAGTGGACATTATTGAATCAGCATCAATGTCAGTAGATATTCGTTTCGGTCGAATTTTTAGACCATTGATTCCATAACCATCAACTGATAGTGTTGCCTTTCCTCCATAACTATTCAGATTATCGTCAATTCCATCACCATATTTATGACCATCGCCACTACGATCATCCGTAGTGATATCCGAAAAAGTGACTTCCGTGGCTGATAATAAATTATTTCGAAATTGATGATTATGTATGTTGTAATAGTTGCTATTATTATTAGTGGAGTTATTGTTATTTGTTAAGTTTACCTTCGTTTTATTACCTCCATTGCTATTATGGTCATTGCTGCGACGATTATTTTGCGTTAGGATAATCTTTGTTTCCACTGCCATGATTCTAACTTTATTTTGTATTTCTTGTTTTTTTTTTTTGAAAACGTTTCCAATTTAGTTGTTTGTACAACCTTGTATCAAATATTTGTTCACTGAGCCGAAAATTCTGATTCTATTAATAATCTTTTAAAAACTTTCAAAATTAATTATTTCTTTCCATGCAGTTATTATTTTTAAATAATTTCAATAAAAATTAATAAATACAATGTTGTTGTACTTTAATCGTTTCTAAACTAATTCAAAAAAATATTTTTTTTCCTGCTTTTCGTCTGATTATTGTTTTAAAAAAAGAAATGTACGACGGCCACATTCACGGCGCGCTATTTTACATAGAATTTTCGTCGTTTCTGATCTTGAACTTAAGACGTAAGTGTGCTATAAGTGAATTGGCATATGTTCAAGGTGCTCTTCAATTCAACACATCCAAAATACATCTATTTATTTGTGAAAAAATTTCCCATTAGCTACTTCATCGCGTTTCCTTTTCACTTAGGCCAAAAAAACAAAAAAATGAGCTTGAAGAAACAGTTTCTTTTCGTTAATGTGATTATTTTTGTCGATTGTTTTATCTTTTAAGGCGATAATTATCTAATACTTTAGATATTTCTCTTTTATTTCAGTATTATTTTTAGTAAGCTACTATGTAAGCCTATGCGTGCATCTATTTTTCTATATATGCGATTGTGAAACCTGAAAATCGTATGCGTCCTTGATGTTTCGGTATCACATTTTCACTATTAATGGTGCAAAAATTATCAGAAAAAATACTAATTTTACCTCACAAGGTATTTTTTTTACTTAAGTTTCTCTCGTCTTAGAGATTTTTTTGTTTTTTTTTATAGTTTTTTTTATAGTTTTTTTCTGAATAATCGCCAAATAAAAAATAATTTTTTAAATAACAAACTCAATATTTTTTTTTTTCTTTTCTGTTGCTTTTTGGGCGTAGTGATTTAATTGTAAAGTGTTAAGTATTTATAATGTTATGAACATTACATTGATTTTCTAAGGAAAAAAAAATCAAAGAAAATTCAGTTCGAAATAATATTATTTTTGATCGTTATTCGAAATCTTAGCCGTGGATCTCTGGCCGTATACCGTAAACACAACTTTACAATATCATAAACACAATTAGTGTTATGTGAACTATGATTGATTATCTTATGCATTAATGACCGGCCCTTAGTGGTCGGTGGTATGGTTGGTTTTGAAAACTTTGTTACCATTCGAAACAAAGTACGATTCACTTAATTTTAAATATAATTTAGAAATTATTTTAAAATTTCCAATAAATTTTTTGTTGCTTTTTCTTTAGTGTTTGCTTATTTTTTAACATTCATATAATTACAATATGTTTTGCCGGACAGGCAATCCTCAATATCACTGTCAAATTTTTTCAGTACAACACATTATTCTTGATATTTTTTTTTATTCACTCATAAGCATGAGTATGGCGTTCAGCATTTAATACCGCTTTTTACAAATGACGTTGAAATAAGTTATATCTATTTTCGGATATTCTTATCAGTTTTGGAAATTTATGGCAATTAAGATAAATTGTTGATTAAAACAAAAAATATTTCAGATGCATTATTGTCGTTAATATGTATGTTGAATGAAATCGGTAGTTGAATCTGAAAATATAACAAATGGAAAATAAATTTTTAATATCAATTCGGAATAAGGGGTTTCATTAAAAATGTTAAAAATCGTTAACAAATTTATGGTGTGTGATTAAAACAAACAATTAAGAGATTATTAAAATAATTAACTAATTACAATAAGTTTTGTGACTGTGAAAATTTTGAAATGTTATAAATATAAATATCGACAGCTAGAAACAAAAAATATAATTTTCAAAAAGTGGACATTTATTAATTTACAGTATAAATCCTCTAAGTGGAACGAACACCTGTTTAAATGAAAACACTTTTCATTTTTCATAATTGTTGGAAAATGTCAGAAAAGTAATTTAAAATTGAAAATTTTCATTTCCCGGATTTTCCGTTTTCCGAAAATTCTCTAAGTGAAACGTTTCACCCTCGGTGTGTCACCAAAAGAAATTCTTAATGTATTTTTGTACTTCTAAATGAAACAAAAAAAATATAAAAAATCAAAAATATTCTCTAAGTAAAACGTTTCACCCTAAGGACGCGACCGAGTGGTGTTTCACTTAGAGGGTTTATACTTTCTACTGTATTTTGTATTTAATCTCTACAATATGTTATAATTATAGCAAGATATATTCTATGTTTGTTTTACGATTCAATTATGTATAAAGGAAATAATCTGGAAAAAAAACCGAAGGTAAATTATAAATATCTATTTTTCTGCATTCATTTCTAACGTTATAAGTATAATTTCACTTACAACTTATACATAGCTATTACATTACAAATTTTACAATAAAATATAATAAGTAAGTAGCGTGTAACTTTTCACTTCATATCGATGCGGTATTCAAAAATGTAGAAATTGATTTAACTGAAAATGATTTTATTTACAATAGAAGGAAAAAGAGATTCGTATTGAACATTGAAATAAAATAATATATTATATGTTTCATATTACCAATATTTCCTCAATCCGAACTTCCGTCTAATATACACAAATAAAAATAAAAAATAGAATGTCTCGTGTAGTCCCTCCCTATATCAATATGTGTTTAACTAGATTTATTTATAAATTGATTACAAAATACTCAAAAAAAAACTATTCCATTCTATTGACATTTAAAAGGAATGGACACAATATATAAGAAATACAATCACAAGCAAAAGTAATTTTTTCATCAATTAAAATAATTCTTATTAATTGACAATATAATTTATAATTAGAGATGGATGTAATGGTAATTACTTGTAAATTCATTACAATTACTTTTGTTTTAGTTTATTTTATTTATGATAAAATTATATGTACTAGAAATACTTATTATTGCTATTAATTACTATTATATATAATTTATTATACTATTTTCATAACTTTTAAGTACAATTTTTAAAAATGTATTTGATACAGTTACAGTACAATCCCTCTAAGTGAAACACTTTTTTCCATAATTATTGGAAAATGCCTGAATAGTATTCTAAAATTGAAAATTTTCATTTTCCGGCTTTTCCGTTTTCCGAAAATCCTTTAAGTGAAACGTTTCACACTTGGTGTGTCACCAAAAAAAAATAAAAAACAATTATGTTTTTTTTGTACCTATAAATGGAACACAGAAAAGAAAAGTCGACAATATCCTCTAAGTGAAACGTCTCATCCTAAGGACGCGAGCGGATGGTGTTTCACTTAGAGGGGTGATACTGTAATTGTAAATTAATTAAATACCAGTGATGGGAAAATTACATGAAAAATGTAATGTGTAATTCAATATGCATTACATCAATTACTATACAACACGTAATTTATAATTAATTAAAAAAATTGCAATTACTTAAAACATGTAATTGTAATTGAAATATTTTAATGTAATGAATTATAGTAATGCATTATAAATTACAACTTGTAAATACATTTTTAAGAAAATATTTAAAAAAATTATAAAAAGGATATGAAACTATAGTCTATAGAACATATTTGCCATAATAAACAATTTAAGTATTTATTTTATTTGTATCTAATTTTGTTCACCAAAATAGAAAAAATATAGGAAAAGTTATTGTATAAGTAATTGTATGGAAAATATTTTAATTAACTACTTTATTACACAAAAAAATTAATTTTAAATGTAATGGGTTTAAATTCATTAAATTACACAAAAAATGTAAGTAATGGTAATTGAAACATTTTAATGCAAAATGTAATGAATT
Source organism: Catotricha subobsoleta (assembly GCA_011634745.2). NCBI lineage: Eukaryota > Metazoa > Arthropoda > Insecta > Diptera > Cecidomyiidae > Catotricha > Catotricha subobsoleta. Next base: position 23,739 of record JAABKK020002240.1, read on the forward strand.
GCGTAATTGCATTACAAGTAATTACATTACGCCCATCCCTCTTAAATACATTATATTATTTCAATTACAATTACATATTTATTAAATAATAAATATTATTTAATTAAGGCAAATTATTTTTCCGTAATTGTAATGAAATTTTTAAATTACACATTGTACTTTTTTCGTGGACGGTGTCCATCTCTGATTGATTGTACACACGATGTTGTTGTTGTTTTTTTTTTTTTTGGTTGGGGGTTAAATTAGAAAAATTGAGGTACTGTATGCAAATAAATATTTAGAAATCGAGAGATAGGGTTATTTTTTGAATTATATTATTTAACACGAAAATGTAATGGTAATTGAAATAATTTAACGTAAATTGTAATGAATTACGTAATAGTGAATTACAAATAATAACGTTGAATTAGAATACACTGTAAAATTTTTGTTTAATTTGTAGTGCTTTACAAACTAATAGAATTTTTTTAACTTTGTACAAAGTACTTTTCGATGTCTACAAATTAAAATTTACTTTAGAACAAATGAAATATTACTTCTTTTTTTTTACTCACATTTTTATCGGAAATCCAAGAAACTTTTTTTTTTTCGGATCACCCTACTGTACACGACCGTCCAATCGTGTTCTAAATGTCGATATCTGATATTATTCCCTCTTATTTTCTATTTTTTATTGTCTTTATGTCACGATGCGGAAACAAAACTAGATTCTTTGGTTCACGACTTCACGGACAGGTACTTACTTTAAATATTTTCTAAATAAATTCACCATTTCTATTTTAAAAAAAGATCTAAAAATGATCTTTTATTTTTAAAAAAGATGATCTGAAATCCGGGATACAGATCTTTTTTAAACACGATCTGAGAAATGATCTTGATTTTTTTATTGCCGATCTATGCCAACACAGAAATTGGAAACATGCATTAAAGGATGTTTTTTTGACATTTATATATGTCCCATTGTGGCACTCGTACAGTGTTAATAGAGATTATAGGTCGACTTTTTTTATATTTATATTTTTTCGTCAAAACATACGTAATTGCATTACACTTAAGATGAAAACGTAAGTCAATGGTCAAGCAATTACATTTCTTTTTTGATGAATATATCCAAAATACAAATTTGCAAAAAAAAAAAAATACTTTTGGTATCGAAAAACAACAAAATATTTTTATAACTAGTGCGCTACTTGGCAGAAAAACGTCAACTGGTTCAAAAGTCACGTAAAAGTTTGCTCATTTCAAAAAAAAAATATATATGGCTAAAAAAAATCCGAAATACTCTAGATAAGTGGCATGTCTCATTGTGGCACTACTGCTTACTACCTTACCTCTAATTTTTTCTAGAGTGTAGGCAAGAAACTGAAGCAATACAATTCAAATTTAATTCATAATATATAATTCGAATTTATTTTTATTCTACATGCATATGTAGAATTATGCATAATGTATTATTACATATCTATATCAAAAACAATGTAGCGGAAACATGTAAACTTTTGAGAGAAATATATAAATAACTATGAATATACGATGCAATATAAATATAGTTGTGTATATTTAAAACTTATTGAGCTGATAGATAATAAACTAAATACATATTAGCAATTATAAGAAGATCTACTAAACTTTAGGCTGCTATTAAAATAAACTCGTTTTAAGTGAAATTATCATAAATATATTTATATTTTAAATGAATATTTAATTGATGTTGTCCATAACAAAATGTTTAACATGATCATGATCAGTCGGTAGCAAATATATTTAAGTTTTTTTTTTTTTTTTTTTATTTAAATAACGTCTCACTTATATATGTGTGCTCTGTTTGATGAGTTGTTTAAAAATAGAATAACATTATTACTGTTCACTGTTCAACAGAGTATGTTTCGTTTTTAAATGTTATTCTCATTTCAATATCTACAGATCAATAAATAATAATTCTACATAGCATTAATATATATTTACGGACAGATATTTGCTACGATGAATAAAGTTTTAGATTTAGTGCTGCTAAATTACTTGCTAACACGTTGCGCTGTTGTGATGGACATTACCCATGATTTACATATTTTTGGAGACCGAGCATTGCCACATACCCCTTTCAAACTGATATTCTTTTCTTGGGCAAATCTTCTATGCGGCTCTCCGTTTAAAATTGATATATATTAAATAAGATATTTCACATTTGGACAATATTTCACCGATCTTAATATTATTGCACCTTCACGAGCGAATCAAATCAATTATTTTTTTTTCTTTCAAATTGGTTTCATTGCTCGGATATTATCTACAATCTTTTTCTATCTTGAGAGTTTATAGAATGTCAATCAAGAATAATTAATTAAATAAGACATATGTACGTATATTGCCAATCACATCTTTCTCTAGCCATAAATTGATTATTAAAGATTAGGTAAAACACGGTCTGCCATCTAACTCTAAACTAATATAAATGTAAATTTCGTTTGAAATTTAATAACTTTTTGTTACTTTTTGCTCACGGCTCGTTCCCTTTGATAACAAAAATAACCTTTATGTTAAACATATACAAGAAAAAATTATAAATTATGTTTGTTTTGTTTAAATTTAACTCACCCACAAAAAAGAAAAGAAAAACTGCACCTTTATTTATGTTTTTATTACATTAATTCGTATTGAGAATGAGAAAAATTGATAGCTAATTGCAATTAAGAGTATATACTCAGAATATTATTACATTTAAATGTCTTATTAATGTTGTGTGGAAACAATTAATATTTTATTATTTATTTTAAAAAAAGAAAAGAAAAGCAATGCCAGGTAAGCGTAAGGCATATGGTCAAGGCTCCGATCTAGCACGTTACACTCACTCCGTCACACGTATATTTTGGCCAATATCTTGAAAGAAAAAAAACATAAAATCCTAATAATTTTCTGATCGCACAATATGACGATCGCCAAGGCCTACATTTGGTACATATACAAAGAGTTTTTTTTTTGTATCGCTGATGGTTTCGGAGCTATACGCATTGAAAAGTGTCTGTTACTTTACAAAATTTACGAACTGAGTTTGAAGGTTTTAAACGCTTATAGCTACGAAACCACCAGAGATACCAAAAAAAAAACTCTTTGTATGTGCGAAATGTTGCCCTTTAGGGATCTTCAAATTGTGCGATCAGAAAATTATTAGAATTTTATGTTGTTTTTTTCAAGATATTGGCCAAAATATGCGTGTGAGTGTAACGTGACAGATCGACGAAGCCTTGACCATATATTTTTAAACTTTTTGTGCAAATTATTTCTATATTATTTCCAAATCGTACCTACTTATATTCATCTCAGTTTATTTATATTTTCATTTCTTTTTATAAATATATGTTCAAATTTCTTACATTTTTTTTGTTATATTCTGGTTTTATATTTGCTATTTTATATTTAACTATTTACTGTTCGCGGTATTTGAAGTAGAATTTTGTTTCAATAATGTGCAAGTAAGTGTAATACTTATGGGCCAAAAATAATATTTTGCTACACATGCGAAATGTGTTTTTTTTTCTCTTTGAACAATTTTTGATGAATCTAAAATATGATTTATATAATATAGTCTCAGTCTCAGTTTTAACCGCACACGTGATATGTACATGTACAATTAACATTTAAATTAGCTGAATACACTTTCTATTTAAGACCAATTTCATTCTACTCTCAAAAGTTATTAAGCTCGGAAAATACTAATACTAATTATTAAAAAAAAATACACTTTAGCAAATTTTCGAAATTATATTAAGAATTTAAGAAATGCTTCATTATGTTTCTGTTAATATCGCAATATGTCAAGAGTGTTTTTTTCTTCTCCCTTTTTGAAACATCAAAATAATATATTAATAATAGATTATATAAAATATAAAACAAAAAGAAGACGAGTATTAAATTAGAATAGTATCCATGATGAGTCTTCTAAGTGTTTTTATACACCCAGCACCAACATAATCCGAGAAATTAAAGTGATTATTCATCTCAGATATTGTCGCGGCTAGGAGTGCAAATCTACTAAGTCCAATTTTGATTGATATAGTGAGATATTAGTACCACTGTATGGGCGGGATAAGCTATCATAACTTCTGCTCTGCCCTAACTAAAATGTTTCGCGACGAAGGTGCGGTGATTTGATGAACGAATTTCTCTTCTTTTTTTTTGTTTGTTTTGCTTAAAATTTAATATTTTCTCATTGAACCCCTCTTTTTAGAACCCCACAGAACTTCATTTAAAACATTTTGCTAAGCTCACAAAAGCTTATCAACATATTATTTTCAAGGTAGAAATTCTGTTATCTGATGCGGAAGAGGCTTATACAGACTTATTCGGTGACAATTTTAGATTTTACTAAATCCTCCCAGTCTTAACTCTTTCAAGAGGTTTAAAAATTGCATGGATAAATGCAGATCTTTATTAAAACATCCAAAACTCACACAATAATTCAAATTACATTTCAAACAATTTTCTACTTAAGAGTCATTTTAAGTTGTAAATAACATTATTCGTAATAAAAATTTAGTTGTATTAACTGGAGTTCTTGAATTTTAGCATTAAAAATAGCAAGTAATCCACACTTTGTCGATTCCTATTCGAAAAAAGAAATATTTCACTCCAGGCCTAAATACCTCTAAAAAATTGGAAAAAAAAAGGAAGTACCGTAAAATGAGGTAAGTATTAAGATAAAAATACAGTTTTTTAGTTTACGACGAAGCTGTAGAAAAAATTGTTCACTATAGTTAGTTAGGTTTAAATGTGTCAAATAACAGATGTGTAACTACTTCTAGTTTATGTTTCTAAAAAAAATAAATAAAAATAAAATAAAATGCGAGATTGCGAGTTTGATACTCTATAGATTGGAAAAACACATTAAAAATTGCAAATTATGAAATAGGCAGGGTTGTTATGATAATAATTCACGTTGATATAAATCACGCTATAAATTAAATGTCATTTTCATTATAATATCTGCATGCGCATTTATGACAAAAATTAAAAATTCTATTATATTTTGAATTTTAAGTTCAGGCACCAGAATTTATATATAATTAATCACTAGAAATATATATTTTGTCACCAGAATATATATAATATATAATATATATATTAAATATATTTATATTTATATGTATTTATATTAAAGAAAGCTCTCTTCCCCTAGCGGGGAAACCATGAAAAAAGTGTAATTACGTTGGATGTCAGAATGATGGAATCGTAGCATATAGTCGATGAGTGCAGTATACGTTTTCTGGGCTGATTTTGAGAACTGTGAAAATTAATAGTGGAATCGTAACCAAGTCGA
>JAABKK020002251.1:0-29044 GCA_011634745.2 Catotricha subobsoleta
CCCAAATCATACCTTGTTATACCTCCTTATGGTATGAATTTCATGTATTTCATACTACTGTATGGTATAAATTTTTTGCTTATTACTTTTTTCACAAGGGATAGCAAAGCTTGATAATTATTAATAGATAGAATCAGGGTGGGATTATATAAATCAAATAAATCTGATTTAATTGATTTTTTTTAAAAAAAAATCGTGATTTATTTTCATCCTGGAAAATACAAAAAACTGAAATAAAAATTAATTAATAAACATTTGATAAATCTAACCTAAAATTGAAAAACATACAGAAAAACAAAATCAAACCAATATATTATTGCTGTTAAATTTCAAATATCAGTTTCTATGGAGTCAATCACACTTAAGTTTGAGTGACTGTTACGTTACCATATCGATTAGTCTGAAAGTGACTCGAGTACGAGACAAGCAATTTGTAGTTCCCTTTACCATTCTCAGATATTTAAAATAAAATTTCCTCCACTGTATTTCAGAAAAAAAAAATACAGAAAAAGAAAGTGATTGCAATGATAAGGACATAGTATACGCTATCTGGTACGTTATATACATACGAAAATGTTATTATTTTGAACACAAATGGAAAAAAAATGTTGAAATTACTTCTTCTTTTTTTTTCACTTGTATGTGACATCTCATTTTTATTATTCCATTTCTTTAATATTTGTACAATTTGTTGTTGTTTTTTTTTTTTAGCATATCGTTTAACTGTTATACTTAACTTATATTACCCTAATTTCTATGTTATATATTATATCCATCATCATAGTCTATGAATATAGGATACATAAATGAAGATACACACACCGATACAAAGTATTAGGCATTTTGTGAATAAGAGATTATTCAGAAACGAAATGCCTACATTCTACAGTTTGGTTAACAAATATATATAATATAGGTTTCACACATTTGTAAATGTGTCTGCCTCATACTCAAAATATATGATTTAATAATAATGTTATTTGTGTGTGCTTTTGAATTCTAGATATTTAATGTAATCATATATGCGAATACGATGCGTACATACAAATTTGTATAATATTAATATGAATAATATGGTTGTTTATGAAATGAACATTTGTACCAAATATTATTTTATATGTTTCGTACCTACTTACATTCAAATAATGAAAATTACTTGGAAAATATTTTTGTACTGTTTTGTTATAGATAGAAAATGTTGCATGTCGTTCTATGCGGAGATGATAAATCAGAGATGGTAGCCATTTTTTTAAGAAAAACAAAAATTATTTTATATACAACAAAGCTGTTTTTTTTTTTTAATATTTGTAACATCACTATCAACAAATAACCAACTAATTAATATTATTTAAATTATTTTGAACTAAATTTTGAATATTTTAACATTTATACTAGTCCAATTGTTCTGATGTCGCCGGCCGTCTACCATCTCTGATTCGATTTACATTACGATATACGCGTAGGGTATATTCGTAATATTTTAAGAGATATAATAATACAGAATATATACGTTATACGTATATGATAATATTCCATTTGCATATATATATGTACTGTACTTACTATACTTACCTATACACTACAATATACCAGCTAATTTTCTAGAAAATGATTTCACAGATATTAGATTATATAAATAAGTTATATTAATAATGTGCTTTAAACAGACATTTTCTTTTATGTAAGTATTTCAATATCCGAAAAAATAATAATAATATTTCAAATAAATTATGCCCAATTACAAACGTTAAGGAAAATTATAAAAAAGAAAACAAGGAACACGAATAACAAATAAACGAAAAAGAATGTTATTGAATGGAGGCTATTTTAAGCTGATTTGACTAACGTCAAAATATCATTTTTTTTTGTTTTATTAAAATAAATTTAAGTGAGACGACAAGGGCTATGGATAAATTTTTAACAAAATTCATTCGTAATTTATACGTAGAATTATAAGAAAAGTAAAGTAATTATAAATAGTTGAGAAATATACTATTTTCTAGGTGTCACTGAACTAGAAGAATTTTTTTTAAGAAAAATTGAATTAACGTAGATTGTAATACATTAGGTCCTAGTTCAATTGCAGTAAAATATAATTCTGGTAAATATTTTAATAACATTTCTACGAAATGATTGTAGTAGTAAATGATTAATGTGATTTGTTTTATCATTATTTTATATTACAGTGAAATATGTTTAATCGTACCGTTCTCCATTGAACAGTTTTCGATTCAATTAAGAAGGTTTAATTTTTTTTTAAATTTTTAATTGAATAAATATTATGTTAAATGAATTTTACGCAATATTTCATTAATGAACTTCTTCTCCTGTCTAATAATAGCTCATATACGTAATAAATAAACTTCTTATTAGTCAATATCTATTTGATAATCGGAGGTGACCGCGATTATTGAGAATTCGATTAGACAGATTCTACTGTACAAAAATCTGTTGAAAAATGTCTACAAACTAAAATTAAATAAATCTATGAAAAAACGAATGTTTGACAAGATTAAAAGCCAATAATAAATATATTAAATCGATTTTTGTGCACAATTTAAATTTCGTTAAAATAGAACATGTACCTACATTAAAAAAGTTCTTTGACAAGATTTATAAATAAATGATTTTTATGTAAATACTTTAAAATAAAATATGAACTACATAATATAAATTAAAACTATCCGCGATTCTCTTTTATCTATTTTCGTATATTATATTGATGTTGAAAGCGAGCAGAAAGACTCTCTATATACATACGTTATAGGAATTTAAATAAATAAATTGTACAAAAGCCAAATCTATCAATCATGTTCGTACAAATCAATCTATAAAATATTTCAATAAAACAATGTCAATTCATATAAAAGCCTAAACAAAATCTTCTGCAATACATAATTGGATATGTGGCGTAACTTTCAAATTGCATATTAAATACATACTTATTGCTGTATACACCAATATTCATAGTTGAAAACAGGGTTGTTACTTGTTCAGAGCGGTTCAAGGCTATTTTTTATTTATTAAAAGATAAAATCAATTTAAAAACGTTTTCATTAAAATTATAATCAAAATCATATTTTCTATCTCAATCGAACAAATAGAAATTTTCGTGAAATTTAATACTTTATCAATTTTCTAAATAATACTTGTAAATTTGAAGATTTCATAATTTTTTTTTTATTAAATATTATTAGCACTTCAACAACTGGGTATGTTTGGATCAATATCGACTGTGTTATTTTAAAATGGTATTGATTCAAGAATATCCAGGGAATACAATCCCTCAAATAATTCATATGAGTCTATTAGAAACAAAACCCATCGATTTCGTTTTCGTTGGCAAGTGAGATAAAGAACAAAATCACTTACCAGCACAAATGAAATAAACGAGTTTTGCTTCTAATAGACTCATATATTGGATCCGAAATGACAAAACAATTCTAATAATACATATAAAAAATAATATAATAATATTGAGAATATATTACGTATTCTCAGAAAAACTCTTTGATATAAAATCTTAATATGAATTACAATATTTAATTTTTTAAATATATTTTTATTAGTTTTATTGAACAATAATTTATTGAAAATAATTATTCAAAAAAAAAGCACTTGATCTGACTTATTCTTGTTTTTTTTTTTTTTTTTTGAAGAAAATGATCTACATAAAATGGATCAGAAACACTTAAATTTCATAGTTAAAAATAATTTAAACAATTCCCATATTATAATTAATATATTATTATTTTCTTGATGAAATGAGCAAAAAATAATAAATTAATAATGGCATTTATTGAATTTGACTAAATTAATATCTTTATATACATCCGCGGAACAAAAAGAAAAAATGATCTATAAATATATCTGCATCGACTTACTTTTTCAATAAATATATTTGAATTTGTCATTATTTATTAAAATGTTTTTTGTGTTCGATCGATTCCTGGATCGGTTGAGTCGGTGTTGTATATTAGTTTTATCATAGTATCGGGAATTATTATAATATTTAGAGAGTGTTTGCGATCAGTTTCTTTTATATTGACTGTGCTTAATAAACGATAAAAAAAAAGATCTCAAAAAGAAAAAAAAAATGCTATCCAAAATTCATCCAATTACTCTTCTGGCAAATTGTTAAAAGTTGACACCCCTAGCTTCTGTCATTATAATATAAATAGTAAATATACATATTCCATTCATGTACAGTACACAAAAAGCCATAAAGGTTTTTTGTTGGGCATATACATAAAAATAACTCATTTTCAATCAATATTAAACACATCAAAGGAGTATTGGTTCTGTTAAAAATATGCACAAATTAATAAAATCGATAAATTTTCTTTATCTGAAGCTATAAAAGTACTATACAAAGTAGAATTTATTTTTGTGTATGAAATCCGGTGATTGGGACTTATACTGCCGCTATAAATCCAAACGTCGTAACTACAAATTTTTCGATGTTGATTTTATTGGCTAAAGTTATTGTGAACACAGTGTTTTAATATCCTGTAAAGAAAAAAATCAAAATTTTAAGTTTTTGACACACATTACTTCTTTTTCGCATTGCTTCTACCAGAGAGTAATTTACATTTTGCTATTTACTCAGAATGGTAAAATTGTCAGTTACGACGTTTGAATTTATAGCGACAGTATATATTTAAATACACTTTATAATAATTAAAGTCCGTTAATTTGTAATAAATAATATAAAATAATCGGTATTTTAGAAAATGCTCTCGGGGACAAAACGGTATCATCATTCAATATAAAGTAGAACAAACAATATATTATTATTATACACAAAAATTAATTGACCAGATCGGATAATATATCGAATGTCATCTAATGACTTCCATCGTTTTGTAAATTAGTTGAATACTTTTGGGTCATTTACCATTAATATTATTAAATTATAAACTATATGAGATTGCTTTTTGAATTGAAACATTCATTTTATGGATGATTTATAGAAATTGTTTGTATAATTATGATTAAAAGGGTTTCGGCTTTATTGGTAAATTATATTTTGTGAATTGTGAAATATGCGCAGTGCATGAATGTGTAACGTTGGAAACAAAATCATTCAAATAATTGGTGATGCTCCAGATATAGACACTTTAGTGATTTCTCAATTCTATTAAGCTTTACAATAAATGCATAACTAAAATAGATTGGCAATAAATATAACAACAATGTCCTTTTTTTTTTAAATTATTATTTAATGGTATACACTAAATAATATATTATAGTTCAATGGTTTGTTCTAATTAGTTTAGAAAAACTAGCAAAATATCGAAATATTTTGATTATAATTAAAAAAAAAAAAAAACAAGAAAATTTGGTATATTTGCTTTTTTTTTAAATGATGATATTTTTTCAACTAATATAATGAAAACTCTTGTCTGTTAATTAGTATTTTTATCTACATTTACATAGAAAGATAATTGTAATGAACAATTTAAAAAAAAAAATCATAACTAATAGTAGGTATATAATTTACTGCCATATCAAAGATGCAATAAAGCCAAATATTCTTCAGACGATTTATTATATTTTCGATCATAAGCAAATAGATTTAACAATATTTGAGAGATAATATATCAACATAACAAGACATTTTCCGTAGTGTGCTAACAATCTAAGCAAAACTTTATTGTTACCAAATACCAATTATAATTAAAACTATTATTTTATATTAAACTATATAGTCGAAGATTTTGTCTATAATTAATAAAAGCTTTTGTTATATTTCCCATTGGAATATGATATCATCCTTTTCCTCATATCAACATTCATAAATGAATAAACTAAACTAAACTAAAATATCATTTCATTTCATTTCATTTATAATATGTGATCAATGTTGCTTTTAACTTAATTCAAGAATATCTAGACCAAATTAGTGCAAGTTATTATAATAATAATAATAATAATAATAATACATAATACATAATAATAATAATAATAATAATAATAAAAATAATAATAATAAGAATAATAATAATAATAATAATAATAATAATAATAATAATAATAATAATAATACAAAATAGAAATGTGGTTGTCATTAATCTTGTATTGTTAGATGACTCTTTGGTGAAGTGAACCCACATCCGATTCCGTACCCACTTTAATATGTTACGTTATGTTACTTTGGTTATCCTGACCATTATATATTATTATATTCAATCGTATATATGCGCTCGATATTAATATAATATCCGACCTGTATGTTGAACAACGATATACAAATGAACCAGTAACTAGCAAGAATTCCTGTTTACCATTTATTCATGTATTAAACTATAATATTAGTAGAGCATAGGTAGATATACAGAGATATACATTTATATTGAACATTGACATTATTATATATAAATCTAAATAATAAACAAATTGTATTCTATCCAATGGTGCTGTAGATATGGTAACTAAACTACTTGCATGCCTCACACTTACACAAATACATATTTATTATATTAAATTTATATTTATATCAAATATAATGAGAGAAATTTGGCCAGAATTATTATTATAGAACAATATTTATTAGTTAGACCAAAAGTAAATAATGTAAATTGGTAGTCATTTGTATTATTTATGTTTATTATTATTGCGGAGCTAATTTAGTTTATAATTTTATTGTTATTATTTATGATTTTCAAAGCTAAATTATAGTAGAGAATTTATAAGTATCCTGCCGCCTGCTATGTCTAAATCATAAAAAATTAGTTTATTATGGTAGGATTAATCCGAGAGTCAAGCATTATACATAATATTTATAATGCTGTTTGTATTTGAATTTCATACAATATTATGTAATAATATAGCATATGTACCTTGTACCTTGTACCTTGTACCCTGTACCCATATGTGTGACCTGAACATAAAGGTTATTATTTTATAAATTTATTTGATGAAAAATAGAAAAAGCAAAACAATGAAAAAGCATATATTTTATTATTGACTTATGCATCGTCTAAATAACAATTTAATAACTGAGCTGTGAAGTAGACGTATTAAAGATCAATAGAGTTTTGTAAAATTTGATAAAATATATTTTTTGTTTACACAAACATTTGTATGTGCGCAATTTATTAAACACAGTATAATAAAAACATTTAAATAAATAATTTGAAAGTTATTATTAGGTCGTTTACATTTTTTTTTTATTTTCAATAGATCGAGGACAATAATATCATTTTTTTTGTTTTTAGCTGGTAAGACATTTAGTTTATTTATTTATTACATAATGTCACGTAGTTTGTTTTTAATTATGGAGCAATTCAAAAAATCAATTTCGGTGGAAGAACATCAACGTGTGTTTTTTTTTTAATTTTGTGCTGTATTAAATTATTCAGAAGATTTTTAATATGATCTTTGCATGAATCATTTAGTAGAAGAACTGTGGATAGATGGCTTGAATCATATAAGCAAGATAGAGTACCAGCTGAAGATAAGCGTAGGTCAGAGCGGTCAACAGTATCAGCTAGATTCGAAAGAAGAGATAAATACAAAGAGACATATTATATGGAACACGAAAGTGGAGTCTTTTTGAACTTTTCACACACACTTTGAATCTTATGGAATAACGATATGTATAAAATCTCAACAAAACATTTTGGTTTGATCAGCAAATTGAATACATGAGCTCCGCACATTTTAAACAAACATCAATAAGATTTTCGGTTACAAGTGTCACTAAACAACTTGGTGTGATAATGTCGTCACATGCGCAAGAAAGTCAGATTATTATGTTTATGTTGTCAACGTCACGTCCAGAACATTGAAAATTGATCCAAACAACGTAATGAATATCATTTTTTGAAGTTTTTGAATGAAAATGGTACTTTCAGTGGTGCCAAGAATTTCTTTGAAGTTTGGGAGCAATTCAGATACAATATGGGAGACTTGACTATTGTAAAATATCATAATTTTTTTTTATCTGTAATAAAGGAATTATTGAAAATAAGACCAATGAAACGACCAAATATTTTTTATGAAGAAAAAAAAAAGAAATTGTAAAACAAAATTAAATTTAAATTTTATGTACATTTTTATTGAATCACGAAAATGTTCTACATCAATTATTTATATTTTTTTTTATTGGAAAATCATATTTAAATTAAAATTCTGCCTGATTTTTTCGTATTCTTCATATTTTTCATTTTTTTTATTTCTAAATAGAGAGTAATTTTAATAAACAAAACAAAATTAGTATTCAGCAAGCACATTATAAGCCTTAAGAATTTCGTTCTTGATTTGACAATGGAGATAACATGAAAATATATTAAATTAGAAAAATCTGATAGAAAATATTCCAAATATATAATAATTGTATATTATAATATTATGATCGATATTCTGTGGATCATTTTGGTATACATATAATAAGGCAACCAACGGAAAATAGTTAATAAGCAATATATATATATATAAAAACGTGCTGCAAAAATAATAAGCTAAATATAATATTTTTTATGCTACCTCTGTCATTCTATATCTAATCAAGTCCAGAAAAAAAAGGAAGAAAGATTGTTCTGACATTAGCAGACTTTTAAAAATATTCTGATTTTGACTTTATTATTTTGTGATTTTTTAACAAATAACAAAAAAAAAAAACTGAATTGAATTTAAATTATGTTGAAAATATTGTATTAAAAATTATGTAATACTACCTCTTGTGATTCATTTTCTGTGAAAGCAAAAAAAAAAAAATAGCAAAAACGAAAAATATAAAATTGACGAACCTTCGATTTCACTTCTATAACATTTATTATACGATATTATCGGTATAATATTTTGTGTGTTGTCGCTTCATTATTTATTTCTATAACTCGAACAACATAATATAAAAGAAAATCTGTTTCCTTTTCTTTCTATTTTTTTTAATATAATAGGGAATATCATATCCGGCAAGTAAAACATATTTTCCTTGAATGAGGAAAAAAAGAGCATCTTTTTCTGATTTTATTTACTCAAACTCTATTATTATTACAGCTTGGAAAAATGACATGTAAATCTTATCTTCTTTAGGGCTATATATTTCCTTTATATGTGTCACCCTTCTACCCTCGTACACCGCTCGTCACGCAGATATATCACGATAGATAAAACTCATATTTTTAAAGTTCTTATTGCGATCAAAAGAAATATGGTATACTTTTCATTAAACGTGTTAAATTAGCTGTCAATTTATATACACCCTAATGGTCACTCTAGGTATACAAAAACTATACCTTGGAATATCAATTTTGGAACAGATGTAAACTTTCGAAAATATGTATAAATTTATGCAAAATATAAGTACCTACACAGAATAATACTTTTTGGAAGAATACTATTTCTTATTTTCTTTTCTATTCAATTTATTCATTTAGATTTTTATCTTTAACATATGTATTACCTTATTGTGAGAAATAATTATTAATAATTTTTCTGCAACTGACATTTTTATTTTTACTTTATTGAAATGTTTACAGGAAAATGAATGATTAAAAACCTTTATATAAAGAAAGAAAGTGCACCATATTCCATACAATATATTGAAATTATGTTTATTTAAATTTAAAATTAAAAAAAAATTCTATCAATTTCAAATCCTATAATAGAAAATATTTCCGTTAAGTCAACATTTGAGTCAAGCAGATCCTTTAACACTGGTTCTATTTTCCCTCAATCTTTATATAATTTTTTTTTTTTATCCATCCTGTCCTTATCCATGTTATTATCCAGAGCCTAACTATATTTCTACATAATGCACAGTGTGAGCAGCGCGAGTATGGTAATTTCATATGAAGTATTATTATTGAAGAATGAAATTTTCATTCTTTTCCATATGTAAAAATGTACAAAGTACAATATACCTACAGTGAACACCTTCATAGTCTTACACTAAATTTATACTTTCTTCATATTTTTATATGGAATTCAATCTTCATCGCAAATATATTTGATGCGATATTGTAGCAAATGTATGAAAATTGGATTATTTTATGACAAAATTGGAAACAAGAATGTGGGTGAATTTAAAATTGCGGGGGCGGTTTTTTTGTTTCTTTGTACTTACTATTTTTTCTTTCATTTTTCTTCTTCTTTTATTTAAATGCGCCTATGTGTATATATATATTCATAATAGAAGGGATTTATATAATAAGAAGGGATGATGGTGACGTAAATTTTTGGTGAGGCAAAGGAATTTCTCAATATAAGTATACGATACACAATTTTTCTAATATAATGTTATGTTAATTAGAATTGTAACGTCGTTATTGTCAATTTATTATAAATCTATAGAGACAGAAAAAAAGAAATTGGTTGTCAAATTTTGACAATGAAACAATTTATTAGAGAAATCGTTTTTATTCTATTTGAATATTATATTGAAATTGAATTGCATATAGTTTTATAAATGTTTATAGATTTATTCAAGAACATGACTGTCATTTTTTATTTGCCATTTTACACATAGTCGAATGAGTCACGAACTGTTTTCTTTCCAATTTTTCCGTTTTATTTTTTTATTTATTTTCTTCGACATAAATAAATATGTTGCCCATAAAATTTTCAATTGAATTTTGATTTTGATACAATTTTAAAAGTACACTTACCACTTCCAGGAACATAAATATTCAATGTTAAACAGTCTTCACTTTGATTGACAAGCAATGGTATTAATTTTTTTAAATGCTGATAACGTCCTTTCGGCATTGACATTAATGCGCCCGTTCGATTTGCAATGTCCGGAAAATTCTATATAATAATAAATTGGTATAAATAAGATACTTTTAAATAAATATATTAGAATGGAAATGACAATAATAATGATGGGTGTGATGGGCGATTGCTGATGATGATTATGATGATGATGATAAATAATAAGACTGACGGAATATATAAAGTAAAAAATTTAAATAGAATTGTTACGCAATATTGAATTATATATACTATGTATTTAAAAATAAGCATAAAAGACCTCTTGAATTATTATTGTGTAAAATATTTATATATTATATTATATTTATACGTAGAGTAACATTTATTACGAATTTCATTTAACTCTGTTACTATCGGAATATAAGAATCGGTAAAAACTTCAGCTGCACAATATATTCTCTATTAAACTGAACTTACTTTCCCATGCTCTCATTTAACTGTACCAAACAATTCTTCTATTTTGAAATGTAAGTTGAAAGGAAAAGTTAAAGCTTTTAACTTTTCCGAGAGTTTCTCATAAATATTGTTTTTGGTTTATGCGAAAAAAAAGAAGAAAAATGAGGGGCGAAAGAATCTACCTTGTACAAAAGAATAGAAGAATGGGTTTAACAACAACAACAACTAATAAAAAAAAAAATAAAGAAAACTTTTTGAATGCCCTAAAAAATAATTGAGTTGGGTAAATAAATATGAAATAGAGGTTTATTTTGGGTTAAAAATATGTGTACATATAAGCAACAGAGGCAAACAAAAAATGAAAAGAAAAAATGATTATTTTTTTTTAATTAATCTGAAACAACAGAAAATATTTATATTTTACCTGTGGGCAAACTGGACCATAAGTGTCAGCCAGTTTTGTACCTTTCCACGGTGGTAAACTCTTTGGTGGTTCAAATCGTAAATTTCCAACTGGTGGATGAGCATATGGCACCGATTTAAATACTTCAACCGGTTCTAAATGTCTTGAATTTAATTCTAGTATAACACCGCGTATAGCACCAGTTTTTGTTTCAACAATACGTGAACTATAACGAGGGCCAGCCAAAACAAACGACACCATTTTTGTCAGCAAAATGAAATGAAAAATTGCCCACTGGAGGCATATACTATTCGGCCCATTCGGGGCACGCATGTTAGTCTAAAATTTATTAAGGAGGTCATTACTGGCCTCCAACATATAACCACCACCGTTACCACGTTCCATACACAATGACAATAATAACCAAATTAGATTTCGATGAAAAAAGTATGCACGCACACCAAATTTTAGTTTTTCATTTCATACTTTCTTTCCCTTTTTTGTTTATATATTTTTCTTTCCGTTTTGAGAAATTTCTTTTTCTATTATTTTTTTTCTCGTTGGAAGCACTCTGCTGTTTTTATTTGCATTCAACTATAAAAGTTTCATATTTTTGTTGTCATAATTTTAATAATTAATGATCGTGTCGTGCACACATATATATAATATTATATATCGTTTATATACGTAGTCATGCAGCACAATTTTAATAAGCCAATAATTTCAAAGCACTTGAGCATTATGCATAATATACTTGGGCAACAAAACCGGATTGCACCATAAGTCAATGATTTTATAATTATATTTATGTTGCTTTTACATTCGTACTATCTTTGAAATTCATATTATTTAAACATCAGATGTAATGAACAACAAATCTTTGTCAATGCTTTATATGTCCTGTACATATAAACTTGTACTACTTGGGACAAATAATTGTGAATCTGAAATAAAATGAGAAAAAAAAATTATAATTTTTATTTTGTTATAAAGTTTTATAGAATTTAAAATTAAATTAACTATTTGAAAATTAATTGAGTTATAAATAGAGAAAAGTTTTTAACAAAATTTAGTTTCATAGAAGTTGTTGTTACATAGAAAATTTTAAATACTTACATAAAATGAAAAGATGGTACAAAGTCAAATATCTAATACATAATTTATTGAAAAGATATATATATGTAGAATATTTTTATGTATCCACACAAAAGAGCTAAATTTTTTGTTTATTTTTTTTAATATACACAATTTCATCATTTAATTACAAAATATGCAAATTATTATTTATGGAATGAGATTTTTTTTTAATTCCTTTATTCATTCTTCATATAAATTACATTGCATTTAGCTTAAAAAAAAAATTTAAAAGGAATATTATTTCAGTTAATAGCAAAAATAGATAATAACACTATCAACATAGATAACTGGAGCAGATAGTACCGTGTACAGCTTTACGGTAGCAAAATCTTACAAGTCTGATTTGACATATATTGATGATGATTTAGCAAAATCGTTAAATTATTAACTCAAACACTATATAACTGGAGTAATTATAATTAATCGAATATTGTTCATGGTTTCTACTATTTTCTGAATTGCATTTGGTCTCCTGAATCACGTGTTAAAAGGTTTTTCAACATAATTGAGATATTCGATGTGCTGTATAGCGACGCACAAGGCAGAACCTCTCTTCTGAAAGACTTAAAGCTATAAATGCTGCAAACAGCTTTCGTATTACCAAGATAATTTCAATTACAAGTATTTTAAATACTTCATACATTGTTTACTAGATTAGATCCAGTTTTTTTTGTTTATACCATTGTATTATGATTATTTCTTTTATTATAAGGTATGAATGCAATTCGAATTGTACATTTTCTATATACATATATGGACTATGCATATTCAACTCGAAATTAAATACAAATTAATCTAAGGAGAATTATAATATATTTATAAAATATGAAAAATTGCTATTTCAGCACAAACTGACTGAAGTGATATGTATAATGTGTAATGTATATATGTATACAAAAATATAGTTAGTACTTCTAGTATTTCAATTAGACTTCTTTTTTCTTTTTTTTTTTTTTAATAAAATTTATATATTTTACATAATATTTCTCCAGAGAAAATTCCATTACAACTTATTATACTTACAGAGTAAACATGCATATGAACAAATTACGCGAGGGAAATATATCGAGATCTAGACTACATCATTTGCATAAGAGAATATTATGGAAAACGAGTATTGCTACCATTCTCATAGTTTTAAAATATTCACTTTTCAAGAATAATTTTAATTTTCGTAATGTAGTTTTGAATATGTTCAAATGTACATATTAGATTAGTTATAAAACACAAGAGTCATATAATGTTAATAGTACATTGGAAAATTAAATTTCCGCAAATGTTGTACATTATATAATTAAAAATAAAATTAAACTGTAAAAGTAAAGTAAGCAATGGACCTGAAAATTAATTTTATTAACCAAAAAAAAAAAAAAAACGAGCTGAAATAAAATAAAAATAAAAGCGAGAAAGAGCTAGGCTAAGCAGTAAGCATTTAAATGAAAAGTAAGTATACCGCAAACAAAATGTGTACATGCACATTAAAAAAAAGAAAAGAAATACGTAAAAAGGAAGGGAATAAATAGACGGACGGGCCACTTCAAAAGCGTGAAATGTTTCAATAATCGCGAACATTATAGCATAAGCAAGAGAAAAAAAATGTATTTTTTGACAAGGAAAAATATGGTTACGACAAGAGGGATATTTTTTCCATACTTTCCTTCATATACAATGATATTCAGTTTTTTTTTTTTTAGGAGGACGTTGAAGGCGAGCGAAAGAAGGCTGAGTAAAATTAAGTGCCTGATGCTTGTTGACTTTGGTTCTGTATATAATAATATTATACCTGTGCTTGATGTTCGAATTACAGAATAGATCATATTATACTACGAGTATATAGATATTTATACTTCTTGACACTTATAACCGACTATACTATATACCATCTCCAGCACGGCTTAGAAAATAGATGTATTTATGTTATATTTTGTTGTGTGAGAGATACATATCATGAAATAGAGGAATAGAAGTAGATTGTGCTATATAGGAATAGAACTATAATTATTAGACTGGTATCATTGTGTTCCGAGGTACATTTGGTCTCCTGATTAACGTGTATAAAACTATTTGAAAATAAATAAGATCTCCGATGTACAAGTATAACTATAGATCTCTAAATTTTCGAAAATATTTATTTTGTTTTGTGATTCTGTATATAGAATTACAAATAAGTGTATTTCTGTGTTATCGGGTAAATATATTCACTAAATGCTTTTCAAATAATATGGGTCACTCGTAGTATACTACGAATTTCGTAGTTATAAACTTTGAAATTTCATCAATTATTCAGAGACTTACAATTGAAGATCTCTTTTAATATCAAAATCCTTTTAACAGTAGACCAAATGTAACACAAAAAACAATTATACCAGGATTTTTAAAAAAAAGTTGGTACACCCTAATAAGTAGGGACTTATAGTATATTCTTTCGGGTGCAGTACATACTCATAACATTATATAACTTTTACTTAGGATGAGCGAGCTGACGGATAAGAAGTATCGTATTTCAACAAAAAAAATAAAATAAAGTGGAGCTATCATACAAGTCAATATTTAGAATCTTTCTTATTTTAACGGAAACATTTTCGTTCTCTTTTTTTATTTGTATGTTTCTTGAGTAACATAGTGAAGAAACCGAAATATTAGAAGTCTGATAATATCTAAACATGTCTTAAATATTTTTGCCAAGCATATTTATGCGGAGCATACGTTTTTCTTTAATATAATTTATGATTGACATGCGATAAGTTGATAAATCTATAATGGTTAAATTGGCATATTATTGGTACTTATGTTTTGTACATTATGGCAAAACGTTTTGGTATGACAACAACAATATTAACAACTCCGTCCGTTGAGCTTAATGGAATTGTCTGAATTTTTGATCTTTAATCTTGATTATAAATGTATTTTGCTGCGCATTGACCTATAATAATATTCATATACTACTTAACATAATTACTTAAACGTGTTTATGCTGAAGTTAATATACGATGTATAAACAGTGTAACTACAGTTCATTTTCTATACTGCAATCTCTTAGGCATATAGACGACAAATTAATTCTGAATGTATACTCTAAAGTACAAACATATTATACTATAATCTTTCATTAGAAGTCTCCGTTTAATATAGAATGAAACGTATGACATGTATTCACTAAAATGATCATAACTACCGCAATAGTTCTATAAAAGACCTCAAGAACCGTTGAACAGCTTATATTAAATTACCTAATTAATTAATTTAATTAACAACATTTTATTGTTAAGAAAGAAACAATTGTCAATAACGTATTAAATGTTAATAAGATTGTATGAAATAAGCATTCCGGCCATTTTTAAAATAAGTCATATCTTGTGTAATTGTTGACCAAATGACCTCATCTTTGAGCTGTTAGAAAGCTTAATACCAATATCTAACTAACAAAATAAGAACATTTTATTAAATCTTCGCAACAAATATACTATCAATTCAAAATATTAGAGTCATCGAAGAAAATATCAACCTTAAAATATCATAATTTATAAACGAACCGACTTATTGTTTTCAATTGAGGAACTAATTAGTTAACCTATTCCCAATGCTTTTGATAATCATGAGTCTTAATTAGTAATTCGACTTAGTTCATACTTATTACATCTATTTTGACAAAGAATCTTTAAGCCCATTGCACGACCAGTAATATTTTCAAAAATTTGTTACATATGTCGCTTATTGTTACGTAAAATTCAAGTTCTTAAACAGATTTGCAACATGACATACCAAATTTGAAAAAAAAAAACATAACCACCCTAGTAATCAAAACCATACATATAAAATGACAAGCCTTGATGTACCTAATTGTTGATTGTTAATTGCAAATGTAAAGGATTCTATTTAACTTGTGTTCCATTTGAATCAGATATACTAGACCTACATTGCGGAGATATGATTGTCGTGTTCGTTTCATATTTTCTTCAATCTATAGCTTGTATTTGGAATAATTCCCTATAATTATCATAATATGGGGGGAACTCAATCTGTATTTTTTATATATATATATATATGTATATCTTATTTGTCCAAATCATATAGAAAATTCTGCACATAGTGTCCACTGTCAAAGAAATTTTTAAATAGACTTTAAATATTTTAATGTTTTAAAATAATGAAAAAAAGAAAAATGAAGAATGAAGAGAAAAGAAAAAAAAAACCAACAAGAAAGAAAAGAAATTTAATTCGAAAAATTGCGTGTGAACATAAAAATTTATGATACTTTTTCTTCATTTTATTTCCATTTATCGCATTCATAAACACGCAAGAATGAAAAAAGGCTTTAAGGTTCAGCTGTTACTAAAACCATTATATCTTCTCACCATTTGTATTCTTATATATGTACGTACCAATAGGTAGGCACCTAAACTAAAATGCGCCATGTCATGTAATGTCATTGCAGGAACATTTATATTTACTCCCCTTCATTTCATTCCGTAAAATATTTTATATCCACTTTTAGTCGTTTTCTCTTATTCGCACCGCACCACAAAGAAAAGAAAGAGACTATAATATTTTGAATACCTATATACCGAATAGTCTACTAGAGAAATCATGATATAGTACACAAATAAATATAATACAGCTATAGAAAATATTATGTCTAATAAAATACATATTGAGATGAAGGAATTTTTTTTTTTAGCTAAGTGCCTACACTTGATTTGGAAAGAATGATGCGTGCTTCAAATATAAATCACTGCTTTTCTATCATATGTTTTATGTACAAAGTACTGTAATAATGTATATAAAAATAAAATGAAGAATCTTTAAATCATTGAAGGCATTTCCCATAAAATGGTAAAATAAATACCGATCACACAGTACCGAAATAATCAAGGTTTATCTTCGAAATAATAAGATCGCATAGATTTAGATTATATGTGCTTATATTTAGATGCGTTGAAATGTATAGTTATATATCCAAATACTTATCCAATAAAACGTACTTCATATCTTCTTTCCGCGTTAAAACTTACTTGGAAATATATTTAAGTGATTTGAAAACACTGTATGTAGTACGCTATCAATGATTCACAAAGAGATTTTTAAATGTATGTATAGTTTTTAATTCCAATTTATTTTACATGATTCATTGTCAAATCAAAAGTTTATTGTTGTTAGATGCCAAAAATCAGCTAACGGTAACTTATTAGACCAAGTGATAAGAGACAATTTACCAGGTTTTACGAGGGCAATTTGATAAGTCCGTGACTTTTCGGTGATGTGAGTCACATCATGTGATGTTCGCGTTGTCAAAATAATTTTTAACATCTGCCATCCTTTTTAGCCACACAAAAAAAAAATCATGTAGATCTGTCAAACAAC
The DNA here is from genome assembly GCA_011634745.2 of Catotricha subobsoleta. Taxonomy (NCBI): domain Eukaryota; kingdom Metazoa; phylum Arthropoda; class Insecta; order Diptera; family Cecidomyiidae; genus Catotricha; species Catotricha subobsoleta. The sequence goes on from JAABKK020002251.1 coordinate 18,017, forward strand.
AAATTTTTAATACCCTTCGAAAGTCAGTGTTTTTTTTAGCAAAATGGAAAAAAAGTGAATTTCGAGTGTTGTCCATAATTTCATTGTAGTCGTACAAGCACGAATGATAGTAAGCGCCAGAGTCAACAAAATCTATGATCTCGTCTTGAAATGGGGGTCTTTCTTTATTGAAAATAAGTAAGATAGCTAAGACCGTAAACATCTCCGGAGAACGTGTATTCAATATCCTGCACGAACATTTGGGCATGCAAAAGCTATTGGCAAAATAGGTGCCGCATTTGCTCACAATCGATCAAAAACGCAATCGTGTTACAACTTCTACGCACGGTTTGGAGTTGTTTAAACGTAACCAGAGTGAATTTTTGATGAAACATAGATTCATTACTACACACCTGAGACCAAGGAACAGTCAAAACAGTGGATTTCTCCAGGCGAACGTGCACCGAAGAAGGCAAAGGCGGTTCTCTAGGCCGGAAAGGTTATGGCAACTGTTTTTTGGGATTCAAATGGAATAATATTTATCGACTATTTGGAAAAAGGAAAAACAATGGAACATATTATGCACAATTATTGGACCGCTTGGACAATGAAATTAAGAAAAAACGTCCACATTTGAAGAAGAAAAAAGTGCTCTTTTATCATGACAGCAAAATTGGTCGAATTACGTTACGAATTGCCTCCCCACCCACCATATTCTCCGGATTTGGCCCCCGCCGAATATTTTCTGTTTCCAAACATGAAAAACTGGCTTGATGGAAAGAGATTTGCATCGAAGGAGGAGGTCATCGATGAAATAAACGCCTATTTTGCAGAGTTTGACAAATCTTACTATTTAGATAGGTTGAAGAAGTTGGAATACCGTTGAAAAAAGTGTATCGAACCAAAAGATGACTACGTTGAGAAATAAAAAAAAAAATTGCCAAAAAAATCAGTCTTTCATTGAAAAGTTACGGACTTATCAAATTGCCATCGTACGTAGCTGTACCAAATTACGAGTTTCTTACTATTTAAATACTAATAATGGTACCGCTTTTCCAGGAAAATAGTGCCATTATTAGTAACTATAAATACCTATTATTATTACTATTTAAATATTAGTTCGATAATATGTAATCCTAAAAATTAAGAAAAATCGTTATAAATATTAACAACTATTTGTTATATGATGTTCCGCATCGATTAGTCCTAATGGCGATATTATCATCATTCCGATTATGAAATTTAGTATAAAGTCGAATAATTAATTGCTACGATACAAAATATTTTTAACAATTTATTTCATTGAATTTAAACACCAACCGACAATTGAATTCAACCAATAAAAATTTTCAAATAAATAAACCCATACATCTATCTGAATGTGAAGCTATTATACGAAATTAAAACGAAAATTTAACATATTAATATTTTATTTTTTGATGTAAAAATGGAATGTAAAACAATTTTATGAGAATTCACTGCGGTAAGATTGACTATATACTTAAAGCTTCACAAGTACGCACTTACCCTAAATAACTCAAAAGAAAACAGAAACTCTTGTGACTGCTTTTATATAAAGAACAATCAAATCCAACACACGCGCCTTGTTACTGTAGCTTAAATTTGTTTATTATAATTTCCTATTATATTCATAATAATTATATTTTTGACATTTAATTTTTTCTCTTTATTTTAAAATATAAACCGTGTCTTGTGGAATTAAAAGTGTACAACGAGTGTTGCTCATGCTTTAAATCTAGATATATTTCAATTTGATTTAAAAAGGAATTTATTAAAATTACAATACTTTGTTTATATATGACGCTTTCAGTGTCTTGATAAAAAGATTTAAATTAAAACAAAATGAGACTTAAATATAAATCCTACAATAAAATAAATGTTTACTTCAATTGCCTCAAGTTGGTATATGGTGATGTGTATGAATTAGATAAGGATATACACTCTATGCAATGCCGCGAGACAACTAAAAATTTACAACAGTTTTCTGTTATTATTAAAAGGTGCTTTATTTGTAGTCCGTACTTATTTTTGAATAGCATTTCTTTGCAACAAAGTTTTTATAACTGAATGCTTCAATATCGAAATAATAAAATGAAGAGAATTAAACTTTAAAGCAAAAGAGTTTTTTTTATTTCTTTTTGTTTTTCAAAAATTGAACATTGCAAACTTCAATTTTTCAATAAAATGAATGAATCTATTTAAGATTTTTCTTCGTTTTTTATTAAAAAATATATTTTACAAAGATCCTCTTTGCTGTAGTGCGTTGCTTTTTCAATCTTTTTTATTAAAAGAAAATGTAAGAACTATCTTAGTAATTTCATTATGAAGTAAAGGGTTTTATACTGTAACATATGACATACCAGCTAACAGAATTTTTCATTTTGTTTTTGAATGGGAAATTGTCAGCGCAAGAGATTCGCAAACAAATGAATAAAGATAAATAGAAAAAAATAGAAGAAACAAAAAGAATACAGTCAAGTAAGTATTCTTTTCTCTTGAATTTTCTTTAAAAAAAAAATCTATTTTTTATTGTTCAGGTAAGTTCTTTTCTTCAACTTTAACCTAAATAACAATGTTAAAGAACAAAGTCCTGCATACCAACCAACGTTATGTTTTTATATTTTTGTATTAAATAGGTGTATCAAATGGGGTCAGTACATGACACAGATGGAATAATAGAGACTATGGTTGTAGAATTTGCTGTAATTTTTCTTCCTTATAATGGAAGTTATATTGAAAATGTTTCTACTACATATAATAAGCCTTATAATTATCCAGTAGAAAGAATCGTACAATCAGTCAAGTCCTCTGTACAAAAATTTTACGGCTAACAGAAATATATTAGGAAATATAAGGTATTTTTCTATGACATATGTACTATCCATGTACAAGAAGGTAAAAAATTTACGACGGAGAATTGTTACTTTTGCACTACTTAAATTCGTTGTATGCAAGATATTCTACATGTTGGTCATTGAAGTATCAAAATCACTCAAGTGACATCGTAGTGGAAGTACAAAGGACGAACATTCTTTTCGCTTTTTTACGCGATTTTTGTTTTTCAATGATGAAGCACCTTGACTGATTTTTATATCAAATGACGATGTCTTGTATGTTATTTCATTTTTTATGGTATGAAGTTCGAAAATATACCTTTTCATACTTTCTCATATCTATATATGATATTAATTATTGTACCGTATTTAGGTCATGGTATGAATTTTATGCCATTACAGGGTATAGCAAAAAAAGAAATCACAAGGCTATTGCATTACGGTCGTGGAATTACCCTCTTAAAAAATGTGTGATTGTTCTACATATAATGGTCTTCATATAATATTCAAATCTCGCTTATCCACTGGGTTTTGTTATCTATTTACCTCATTAGCATTTATATTATAGTCATTTGAGTCTAATTTGATGAATTACACACACCACTAAGTGTCAATAGCATTTCATAAAGTTTGAAAAAAATTAAACAACCAGCTTAGAAAGTTCGATTGGACGTTGAATGTATTTGTATATAAATGATATATCAAATCATCGACCATAATGCTTTAAAAATATTGTAAACTTTATGCAATGTTATAAAAATTTCAAGCCTAGAGCTAGATAACTAGATACTTAGTAGCAGCAAATAATTTTGTTTGTTTAGAATTAAGTATACGTTGATTGTCATTATACACGATAATATAGTTATATTATATTTATATTTAAGTATATAGTTTTAGATTCAACAAACCGCACAAAATACTAAAGAAAAAAATATATATAAAAATTTATTTATTTTTTGCTCGCATAAAAATTTGAATTTCATTTAATTTTTTTTTTTTTTTTGCAATATAAATAATAAACTTGTGTCCCATTGTGTATTGAAATAAATTCTAAAATATACACACTGCCTATCTGCCTATAGCATTTGTAAAACATGTACATTATAATCATTGCCAAAAAAAAGAAAAATCCAAAAATATTTTTATACATTATTTATGTATAATGGAAGAAGTAACCAGCCACCCGCATACGAGAAAAAAAATAAATATGTATATAAATATATAAACCAAACTTGGTGAACCAATACCAACAATAACACAAAAAGCACTTTACTTCCACACACAAAAAGAAGAGCGCAAGCAAACAAATAAAAAAGAGGAAATTTCTTAACTGTATTTTCGTATGATTTTTTCTTCTTTTTTTTTTCGCTACCAGAATAAGTAATTTAAAAGTCATAACTTTTTATATAGAAGACCTAAAACCAACTGAATTCTACTACAATTATGTGTACACTAGACTTTTCTTCGATAGCAATGGTGTTTCGCTTCTTTTTTTTTATATTTTGTTATTCTTAAAGTTTTGAAATAAAATAATTTAAAGCGAACCCGCTACACTTTTAAGTAAAACTCTCTCCTCAATAGCTCAACCCCTCATTCCAAATAAAAGCGCGCAAAATGTTGGAAAAAACAACAACAATAAACAGTTTTTTGTTTTCGTTGTAGATGGCTTTCTTATTATAATAGGAAAATATTATGAATAATGATTTATTACCGTGCGGGTGATCGTAAACTAGTAAGTACCAAGGTTCACATACAAAAAAAATAATAATAATAAATTCAGTTAATAAGATTATCTACTTATTGTTAGATCAAGCTGATTCCACTTCAATATCATATTGGATTGACTTATATCAATGTCTTCATATTTTGTGAAATATAATCCATAAATGTTGATGCGTAATACAAAATGGCTTGCGATTTCAGTTAAAATTTTATAATAATAGAAATGGTTCTGCGTTGTTGATTTATGAATATTTAATTTAAATATAACACCATTTCAAATATGGAAATCTAATACGCAAAGCGTATAACACACCCACAAACAGAGCTTGACATTTTTATGTTTTATTATACCGTCAAATTATTATTCGGGAAATTTTTTAATATTTGCTGTTGTTGTACAGCAGTTGATAAATTTCCATTTTTCCATCATTAATCATTGATATATCTATAGGAACATGCGAGGAAACACTTTATCGCTTTATGAGATTTTATTTTGTTTATTAACCATAATACATCAAACAAGAGTTAAAAATAAAATAAAACGTAAGTGATTTGTCATTTGCGTTAATCAAATAATTGTTGTGAAGGACAATTTTAAGAGAGTTAATTAATGCTAAACTGAGTGTATTTTTTTTCCGATCATTTATTTTGTTTTGCAAATTGGACATATATGCTTAATGCTTATATGCGTTACATTGTTTCGTTAATATTTATTGAACAAAAAAAAAAAAAACAAATTTAAAAAATTAGTAAATTATATTAGTGATGGATGCCTAGATTAATTGATCATAATTATAATGTTGGAAAGCTTTAGCTTCGATTAAACCTTAAATTTCATACATAAACTCGAGTATTATTATATTCGAAAACATTGTTTAAACGGGTATTCATGAAACGAAGTTTAATTTAACATTACACCCGAAAATAATAGATGAAGCTTCTCAAAATGTGAAATTATCAGATATATTCGGATTACATCAGTTAATGCTTACCATATTAATTAATAAAACATTTAAAAACTATAATATAACCAATAACCAAAAGCAAGAGCTACTTGTATAAGGTTTTTGACATACTAAATATGCGAATTCGTTGATTTGTGTCTGTTGAAACATAAAATTATGAAATGAACTTAGCTAAAAAAAACAAAAAAAAAACTATAATACAAAAATGTTATTATATTGTAGCATTTATTTTAAAACTGAAAAATAAAAATCAGCAATCTCCGAGAAAAAATTATAAATCTGTCTATAAATGTTAGTATTTAATTAAAAGATTAAAATAAAGAACCTGAAAAGTGAAATTGTGTCCGAATGTCAAATCTGAAAATAGAATTTATATTATCATTGAATCAAAAATTATTACAAAATATTTGAAAAATCTTTTCAATTTTCTCGTTTGTAAGCATTTTCTCCCGTTCTTCTCTTTACATTTACAAATTATGTATACCTAATAATCAGTTTTTATATATAAATATAATTATATATAATATAATATATACAAGGGAAAATTTAATATTTAATTGACTAAATGGAACGACAGGAAGAGAGTCTGAATATAAAAATTAGAAATTATAATCTGTTTTTTTTTCCTTCATTCTTTTCTTCGTTGTGTTTTTATATACCACCATCATCATTCCCTACATTTAATTCATCTCATTTTCATTTCTTTTTGCTGTTGCAGAATGATAATTGGATTATATTTTGTATTTGTACTTGTAGCTAATTCAAGGAACTACACCACACCCGTATTTATATCTACCAACCGAGACAAGATTATGATCTTGCGGTGTGGTGCGTGTTATAACATTTCATATTATGATGGATAAGTACTCAAGACCTGTTTTTAATGTAGCCAAAATATTAATGGCAAAACATTTTGCTGGAAAAATAAAACAAAATTGCGCCCTTAATTATTTATCAGTCGGGGTTTTTACCGTAAATTACAGATACCTAAAAATGATTAAAACCAAATTCTCTTTTTTTTTTTTAGGTCAAATTAACCACTCATCGCTTAATGTACCTATTTTTGATAAAGTATAGGTTTTTATTTATAAATAAATGATGATCGTTCCGTAGCTTGATTAACAAATTTAGATTTTATCAAAATCGTACTCGTATATAATTGCATACTTTAATAAATTAAATCAAGGATGTTGTCCTTGTATAAATACAAAAAAAAAAAGAAAGAAGATATATATATATATGGTTCCATTCGCAATAATAAGCGCTTTGTAGTATTTTTTCTTACTTTTTTTTTTCGAAAAGAAAGCCATCATTTAAATTAATTTCAAGTGCATTAAAAGCTTAACAGTTTAAGATTTCCCATCAAGGAATTTAACGCAAACGTTATAAAAGCACCCATAATCGTTTAATTTTCTCCTTAAATTACATGCAATTAAGTAATTTAACCTTGTACAAAGTTCCGCTTGGTGATCCCACTTACTTCTTAGCTTCTTTTTTTTTACTCTTTCTTATTTTTTGCAATGTTGTTACATATATTTAGGAAATGAATGTTATGTTGCATTTAACAATATTAAAATATACTAAAAAGAAAAAACCGAATTTAATACACCGATTTTTTGTGTTTTTTTTTACTCACATGAAATGCCGAGAAACGGTTGTTACGAAAAAATAAATTAAATGGTAAATTTTCAACCATTTTCAAGGGTCAGCAATCTTCATTTATTTATTATACACACTTTCAAACTGTCACATTTTTTTTTTCTTATACTCTGTATCGATGTTATATTGCTTCAAAATAAAATCCTTTTAAAGTGGATTTATTAAAGTAATGCAGAGAATAGCGACCTCGTTTGCTATGCTGTTATAGTAGAAAGGTAGATAGTGTGCTAAAGAAAATTGTATCATGGAAAGGAGGGGGATATTGTATTTATTTATGCATATCTACCCAGGGATTCAATTCGCTGACAAAATTAAACTTCATTTGTGAATTTATTTTATTTAAATTTTTACCATAAAAACATTTTACGTTTGAGTTATATAATTTTCCATTCTGCAAAAATGTAATTTTACTGTTAGATTTATATATTAAGATAATGAAATCTGGTTGTAATCAATCTTTATTTTCAATAAATGTTGAAAATTTACGGTACGGTAGAACAGAAGATACATTTTTAATTTTTTTTTTTTTACTTTTGACTCGCTCAGGGTAAAAAGAGAGAAAAATATAGATTGACACATAGTTTAAAGGTTAAAGTTTGAATAGAATTGAACAATATCAGAATTATCAGTTAATTAATAAAACGCTTAAATTTATTTTTGGGCAACAACTTATAGGACTGTTAGCATCAATGGTGTTATGGTTTACACACAGCTTTTCATGAACTTTAATTTTGTTAAACTTGACTAAACCCGGAGTTTTATAAAACTCTGCTATATAAATGGATTTCACGAAACCAAGGTACGAAATCCAAGAATTAATCAAGTTTAACCGATTTGAATGAAGCTTATTAAAAGATTGAGTTACACGAGATTCGTGAGATACACTTTTTGCTGCTTATTTAGAGCTTTTAATGTGGGCTGGGGTTATTTGGTAAAAATATTAATAGAATATTCTATTCGAAAACATAGTATCCGAATGTTAGCATTTGACATACTTAAACTAATCGAAAGACTGGACCTGTTACAGTACAATAACCACTTGATAGAACCGTCCAAAATTGAGCAGTTTAGTCATATGTATTAAAAATATTTGATATATTAAATAAAATAATTTTCATATAACGTCCTCTGCTTTCAAAAAGAAAACTAAATCGATTCCACTTATATTAAAAATATTACGGAAAACTAGTAAACAAACATTACAAAAAGCAACAAATTGAATTTTATAGTACTTTTATTATTTGTGCTATTCGCTGTAATTTTATAATTCATTATTATTTATTCGTTTATTCTAATATTCAAACTTATAATTATTCAGTTAACTTTTCCAGCCCTAGTTTGATTATCTCTGAATATTTGAATGAACTGAGATGGAAAGCTTTCACAGTTAGTGGTGACAGTTTTAATTTATATTCTATTACTGTAATAGGTATATTTTATTACACTATATTATTCAATTTTACGTATCAATTGTCGATTCATTCATCACAGAAATGTCACAAAACAATAAAGCAATATTAACTTTACCTGAAGCATTTATTAACCTTTCAGTCAATATTTGCATCAACTGTACATAATCATAATTATATATCTGAGTACAATATGAAGTATGAACTAGTATGTTTGGTTTGGTAAGAACATATTAATAATGATACTCGAATGTTTTACCGTGTGTAGTTTCGTGTGATATTTATTATATGAGGTAAAGTAAATTAAATTTTTTGTTTAATAGCTTTGTTTTTCAACCCAATACCATTTTATACGATATACGCGAGTATATATACTTTAAGAAATAATGGTAGTGGTAATAATCATAGGTTGTTCTACCTGAAAAAGCTTCTAATACACAACTTGTAACATGTACATATTTATTCAAACAAAATATTTGTTATGATAATCGGGCATAGGTACTTAAATATTTTCAAACTATTGTTTTATGTAAAGCTTAGGCTATTTATAGATTAGAATCCGTAGTTTGTCGACTTAATATAAAATGTTTAGTCGATAATACGAGTTGTCGTGTAACATTTAATGTGAATTTCTAAGATAAAAATTATTAACGATATATAAAGCGTTTAGTTGAACAAAATAATTATTAACGGCTAGTAAACCCGTTCTATTAAGGTAAACTGTATGCTACTGACTTTTGATGGCTTAAAATTTTCAAAACTTTGTTTTAATTGAAAATTGTAGACAGGTTAAATGAAGTACATTGAAATTCACAACTATCCCCACCAAATGAATTCAAAATGGAGCAAACATCTAAAAAATATTATTTATTTATTTATAAAATGAATAGAGGAACTCTATCCAAATCATATCATATAAATATATTCTAATTATTAGACAATATTAGTCGGCAAATTGATTCAAATCGGAAAACTTAAAAAAAAAATTAATTGATATGTTATCGACAACAATTATTGTATATGTATTCACATAACTGTGGTTCACTATATTATTACTAAATTCTCATATCATAAATTCCATAAATGGAATATAAATAAAACGTTAAATGTATTGTCTAAAAATGAACCAGAAATGGAATATTAATTAAGAAAATAAAGATCTAACAAATTATTTCTATCATTAAAGCTAATAATTTGCGTAATATTCTATATATAAAGAAACCATAAACTAACATTGAACATATCTTCCTATAATAAAATCTCAGTATTATTATATCAACATCACATCATCCAACCAATGTAACTCCCCTTATGGAAGCATAAATGTGTCAGTTGTTTTGACATCTGATAACAATTTATAGCAGCTCCCCTTCATATCAAATTCTATAATATTACAAAATGATCTCTAACGATTTTCCAAAAAAAAAAATAATAATAATAATAAATAAATAAATAAATAAGCAGAGAGTAGATATTCTGTTTTAGCTTCAAAGATATTTTATTATTGACATTTAAAGAAATATAAGCTTATTAAATATAAATTGGCTATAAAAAATATGATACTTTATTACTTATTACACTTCCATTTCCAGGTATACGAAATTATGGTATCACATGTTACTTAATACTATGCTCTTATATATATGTGGATTTCTATATTATGTATTCGGCCCAATAAAAGCACATTTGCTCTTTGTTGCGTCTTACTTTAACATCAATGTCAATTTGCTCTTGAAATTTACCGTTTTTTTTTTTATATCTTATTAATAAATATTATTGCCGTTTGGCAACTTTAGATTTTACGCTAGGCTAAGATTTTATTAATTTTTACTTGAAACATAATAAAAAGAAATATATTTGGTTGACGAAATTCACAATGGCCGGACGAATGATATGATACTATAATGTACATAAAAATCACGCATCCATATATTTTTAATAAACGAATTACCTTTGATATTGATGTGTTATTTATATATAGGCATACATAAAAATAAAACCCTTTCTTTAGCTAAGTGGGTTACTGATTTTTCCATATACATATCAGGGTTCAGAAATTGGCAATAATGCATAAAATTTTATTTTCATTTTTATTTAAATTCATACTTTTGTTTTTAACTAAAGTAAGGATTTGAGTTAAAGAAGGATATTATTAGATTTTTAAACTATTATAATATAATAAAAAAAATTAAAAAAGAATATTGATTTTGTAAATAAAACTGCAATGTAATATACATTCCATTTTGTCATAATCATAATAACATTAAACAATTTCCGTCTAGAATAAAAAATCTTTTTAATAAAATCGTTCTTTACTTAAAAAATACTTACTTTAAATAAAAGATAAAGTTTAATACTCTATTATCCCAATAAACAATTTTTTTCTTGAGAACGGTCCTGGAACTGTGAAAAATGGTTCTAGAACCGTTCTATTTTGGT
>JAABKK020002262.1:0-29041 GCA_011634745.2 Catotricha subobsoleta
AACTAACTCTTCTCGAATAAACACAATTTTTAATTCATTTCATCACCACAATGTTATGTTCATTATTTTCGTCTTGTGTTTTTCTTCTTTTTTTTCTTTTTCTGCTTTACGTTATGACCAAATTTAAAATAAAACAAAAAAAAAATGCTAAGTTAATTATTCATTCGTTATATACGATTTTTTTTAATCTGTTGCTTATTAAAACCATAAATAATAAATGAGTATAATTCAACATACATGCATATTATAGTATAGAGGGGTGAGTGGTGTAACAACTGTGAAATTCAAATTATATATGACATATGATATATAATTATAAATAACAAAGGGGTCGTAGACTCGTAGCCGTAGGGTAGCTAGCACACATATATATATCAATGGCGGTCGTACAAAAAAATAAACAAAACATCGTAGGGGTGATGATGAGAACATGGTGACAAAACAAATTGGAAAATGGGTAAAACTAAAACATATACTCGGTACTTACTTACTTACACCAAAAACAAAATAAAGAAAATAATTTCAGACAGATGCGCAGAAACGAGTTTTAAATAGAGAACGCATGTGCGCGAATGAAAAACAGACAATACGAATAGGGGAACGCATGTGCGTTTGAATGAGACGGACGGATGCGCAAGCACTATTTTATTTGTTTAATTTAATAGAAAAATAGAATATAGATAGAAGGACAGTATACTTATCAAAAAATAATATCTCTCAACCAATCGAACGGTACGGTAGTTTGTAATGGCCAGTTTGCCAGTTTATTCTGAATAGACTATATAGGTACAAAAAACTTGATTTATGGTCTACCGATTTATCATTATCGCTAGGTTTATAGCATTGCGATAGACTGTCGTACGACAGTATTTTAACATTAGAGCAAACAGAGCATCAATAGAAAAGTTTGTCTCTTTACTCTAATGTAAAAAATCTGTCGTACGACAGTCTATCGCAATGGTATAAACCTAGCGTATTAGGCGCTGTTCATATATTACGTAACACGAATTTAGCCATTTCCCCATTATAACAATCCGTAACAAATTTCCAGACTCCCCCCCCCTAGTTACGTAACAGAATATCCAAATTTTTAAATTATTGAAGTAAAACTTTAAAAAATGATGTTATGTAACATCGATAGATGCTCCCCCCACCCCAACATAACTCGGCGTAACACTTTAACAAACCCCCTCCCCCCCATTAGAGCGTTACGTAATATATGAAATGCGCCTTTCCCCCTTAGAATACAGGGTTTAACTCAAACATTTAATGGTTAGTACAGGGGGTACAGGGGCTAACATACATTTATCGAATATTTCTCGAATATTTCTCGATTTACGTACAGGGGCTAATTCCTAATTGATGTATATCTTAATGTTTTCGATTTGAGTACAGGGCTCGATCCTTTGAGTCGGCGCCTATGTTTAAAGCAAAGCGCTCTAAAATATATTGATATAAATTATATAGAAAAATATTCTAATACCAAATTTCATTTCAAGTGTTTGACCTTGTCTCCTTACATAAAAAAAAATAATTGTAAAACACATATGAAATAAAATTCACTTTCAACTACTGCGAATATTATTTATAGAAGACTTTATTTTTTTATTTATTTGTTACTAGTGGATTTTCTGAAAAGAGAGCATAACCATTCATACAATTCAATTATATTATTGTTATTATTATAAAATAAACTAATATAATACACACGCACACCATCGGTTACCAATCAAGTATATTTTGTACGTATAGCCGTCAGTCTCTGCATAACATAGAATAATTTTTTTACTTTAGTTTGGATTTTTTTTTAAATTTTGAAAAAAAATTAATAAAGTATTGGTTTTGTGTTTGTTTTTTTCTTTTTGTGGACATTTTCTTACTCTCCGAATTAAGTGACAATTATCTCAAGACCAGTAAGAGGGACAGCAATGCTTGCATATTATTTGGAATGGCAGTGAGTTTGGTAACTCTGCGCTAATGGTTCCCAAAGGCCAACTGAAAAGCATATAATTACAACAACAAAAATAGTAAAAAGTAGCGAAAACTTCCATTTTTTGTTGCTAATGAGATTTTTAATAATATACTTTTGAGCTGGTTTCATTCCGATGTTTCTCAAGATTTAGTGAATGGATGTTTATTGGCCCTAGGAATCTTATTTGATGATATAATTAAGTAAACGGATTGAAATTAAAAACTATATATTTTAAAGAAAATAAAATTCTGTGTCTTTTGGTGTAATTCTACAAAAATGAGTTACGGTCTATATATTCATTGGTAATTTTTTTTGTGCTCCGTATACCCACGATATACATTTTTTAATGAAATTTTTGGTACGAAAACATTTTCTATATGTCTTGGCAAATTACAATTGTTAAGTGTAAGTAAAAATAATAGATGATAGACCTAATAAAATGGATCTACTACAAAACACCATCTCATATAAAACAAAATTATACAGACAAACAAATAAATTGAATGCTCATTAATGGACATCAAAACGATCTACAAATGTAGAATTTAAAAGGCAATTATAATTATTGTATTTCTACGAAAAATTATTTTCTTTTGCTATACAAAATTTATATATATTTATTGGCTTGTATGGATTTTATAAACTGTCGCTTTACTGGCGCAGCTAAAATACAAGAGCTCTTTAAATTTACTTCGTATTTCTTTTTTATTTCTTTTATATTTTTAGAATTATTATTATTATTGTTATTATGTGCACATAAATATATACATATTATATTTATTTCAGCTTCATTATTATATAGCCTAACTAGAGTTTTTGTACGTTAGGCGCGGCTACGTACATTTTATATTTCACATAAAAACATAAAATATAATAAATTAAAGAAATTGTACTATAAATAGTTTCTTTTGCCGTCGAACGAAGTCATCGTTGGTTTGTGTGTTGTATTTTCTTTCTTTCTTTCTTTCTTCACTTAAGATAACGGAAAACATTGTACGAGAGTGTCGAGCCATTATTATGGCCAGATGTTTTTCAACTTGAATACAGAAATTACTTATAGGTACCCATGGTGTGTAATATTATATAGCTTTTCTGTTTATATATTTAATTATTGAATTTTTTTTTTTTTTTTTTTATATATACATCGTCTTATTTATAATAATTTATGTATTTTAATTGAGGAAATATGTTTGTACCAATGTTTTTTTTTTCAAAAACAACAAAAATGAATAGGTATTTAAATATTTGATTACTTCTTCGATTACATAATAGAGAAAAAGGTGTTTTAGAAAATATAAATTCAATGAACTCTGAATAATAGAAATGTGTGGGCGATGTGTGCTGTATTTTGTTAGAATGATGCAATTGTATTTTAAATAAAATTTAGTTCAATCACAAGCATCCATTACTGAGATGAGTGAATTCTGTCCAAAATTGATATATGACATAAACACTGAGAGTAGTAAGTATACTCTTTTCAGTTTGTAACATTTTAGAATTGTTCGAGATCAACCCATAATAAATTGTATTAAAATTATAAACGTTAAATTAGCCTATTAACATTCATCATGTCATCCTGAATGAAGTTACGGTTACTATTTTATATATTTCTATTTCGTATTATCTATCTATCCTATCATTCGAAGTAACGATCTAAATATAAAAAAGCCGTAGGGATTAAGGAAAATCTATTTAATATTGAAATGTTAATATAGCCAAGCATTTTTCATGGATAATGATGTCAGATATGTATATACTTGGTGGATACAATATATATACATACTGGTGCCCTGGCCTAATGATTATAAAGAAAATATTTATTTAATTATCGCAAATCATTTTCGATGTTCATTGAATGGGAATGTCTACGTGGTACATATACAGAATTTGTTCTCTTCTCTTTTCCGATACATTTTCATTTTATACATTTTATATATATATATATTTATTTTGCTGAATGCGATGTAATATTACATTTAGGTATATAGAAATATTTCAGTTTAAATGAAAATGATAAATGTATCACGACAAAGCAAATGACATTATCCATATTATGTGGGGCGCATCTTTTTTTTATTTACTTCCTTGTTAATGGGAAGTATTCGACTAGAAATTAAATTAACTGCTGAACCATTTTACTAATAAATGTGATATTGATATTGCCGAAAATCAAAGTACTTCATTCGTTAAATAATGCATTTGGAATGGTAAACGAAATCCAATTTCAAAAGGTTTAACTGCTTCTTTTTTTCTTTGGTAAATTTTTCCCATGTACATGAAAAAAGAAGAAAAAAGTTTTCACAGAATTAAACTAATAAACGAGATAAGAATTGTCGTCTTTGCATTTAGCTGATGAAGGCAAATATAAAAAAAAATATTTAGACATTTCAAGGGACTTTAATACTTGAACTCGTTTAGAAAATAACCCATCCATCTTATAATTTTTTTTTTCTCTTTCAATACCTCCTATTTTTTATTATTATTTTTTTCAATAAGCTCGATCAAAAACAAATTTCATCTCTTCATGAAACATAATGTTTAAATTTAAATAAATTTTCAACAGGACCACGCCATCACACCACCGACCGATGGAATATATATAGGAAGTTCGTTGCCATTTATTTTAGAATACATTTCGTATTATATTACACTACCCATAGACACACACATAAATCCATAAAAGATTTTGTATAATATGAAAATAAAATGACACAATCATTAATCACGTTAAGTATATATTTTTATTTTTGCGTTTAGGTTTTAGGTTTTAGGTATGTATTACACTTACTTGCTTTGTATGATCAAAATGAGAAGAATAAAAAAAAAAAAACGCATTACCTACTCTTTTTTTTTTTTTTTTTTTCATATACTCGATTCGCAAATGCGTACATAATATAGATATCATACACATTCATATCATATAATTTAATTGTGTATATATATTTTCCTGATACACAATTCGCATTATTAATATATCAACCCGGCACCATCAGAAAATATATATCTATACCTACTAGAATATGAATTTTTGTTTTTTTTCTCTCTTTATTTTATTTTTTTTTTTTTTATCAGCATAAATCTTTAAATTAAATAAAATGGAAAGTCACTTAATATGGCAATTTAATGTACGTCCTAAATAATAATAACAAATAATGTAGGCAGAGGAACTGTTTTGAGCTGTTCTATATATCGTCAGAGCCTACCTACCACACCGAAATAAAAATAAAAAACCAAACCATAGTAGGATATATTCATTCATTCACTTTATATAATATATATATATTAAACAAGGGTAGCGAGAAAAAAAAATACAGAAAATTTTAATTGAAATTAAAAAATGTACCAAAAAAAATAAATAAATAAAAAAATGGTAAGAGAGAAAGAGAAAAGCGGCTTAAAAATTGTTTTTAAGGTTGTGTGAATAGCAATTTGTTTTTTTATAATAAAAAAAAAAGAGAAAACAAATAATTCCAAAAAAATAACAATTAAAATATATACTCAACGAATACCCAGAGGTAATTTAAGAATTAGTACACAAAAAAAAAGAAAAAAAAAATTGAAACAAAAAAGTCTATTTCGTTTTCTTGATTAATATATTTGTGAGATGTGGGTATAAAGGTGGAAATTATGTTTGTGTGTATCCTATTTTTATTTTTCTTATTTAAGATAAAAAAAAATGAATATATTTTTTTTTAGCTAGCCTACTATAAATGCTATGGATTAATAATTACATTATAGTACCTTGTGTATTTTGTGGGCTAAACAATTTTTATATATACCATTTTTATATTCTACTTATGCGTAATTATAGCTTATTAACGCTTACTATCATACACATTATACACATTTTAATGGTCTGATAAAAATTATTTTCTTTTCTTTTTCTTCGTTTTTTATTTTTTTACAGCAAAAGCAAATCTATAAATAAATTATTAAATATGTTAAGAACCGGTATATGCGCGCTCTACAATGTGATGTATTTAAGATTGAAATGGGAAAATATATGTCTGTGGAAAGATTTACATAAAAAAGAAAAGAAAAAAAAAGAAAATGCATTTGAATCATTCAAGAACAACATATTAACAGCATAGTTAATGAATTACTCTATACTTACAATGATGTGTTAAAACCACAAAAAGAGAAAATCTATTAATAGTTTTTAATTTTTTTAGCACAATGGATTTTCTTATTTATATTTATTTAGACATTAAAAACCGAATTCATGGTCAACAGAAACAATAAAAAATTATATTTCTCTATTGCACAATGGACAATAATATTTTTTTATACATAATTTTCAGTACACCTGTTTCTGTTTGCAGCGTAGGTACGGGTATTGTGCTGTGTGAGAATTTTTGTTTGGTTGTTAAAATTATTTAATTGTCGTAAAGTTTTTTTTTTGTTTTTTATTTCGTTTTCGAAAACAGTCCCACCAAATAGAAACCACACAGAAAACCACTAAAAAAAACTGCTTGACTAAATTAATACGTCAACTTGTTTTTTTTGTTAATATCCATTATTAACGCGTAAATTAATAGAGACTTGAAATTATGTAACCAAACCATACAATATCCCATTACCGACTCAGCGTAGTGTTTTCACATAGTTTTATGATATTTTATCATAGATGTTGTAGATGGAAAATCGCATATAATAGAATTCTGAAAAAAAGACATTATAATACATATAATAATTGTAGCGTTTTTTTTTCTTCTTCTTCTATGATTTCCTTTATTTCCATTATCAATTATTATCATTCGAAATTTTATGTGTATGTGTATTTAGGGCCTCATTAATAAATAAAAGATCTACGAACGCGCGCACTAACATAACGAACAATTTTTTTTTTTTTATTTTTTTTTAATAATAAACAAAAATTCTATTTTTAATATGGAATATTAATGAACCTTGAAATCCAAAGCGATCAAATATTTGTATTTTTAGTTAATTAAAAAAAAATATTTACTTAGCCTTTAAATGAAATTTTATCGACATTCCAGTTTTAGTTGTTTTATAATTCAAATTCCCAATGTGTTATTTCTTTCTATGCTCTGCAACATCAATTCAATTTCTGGATTTCTTTTAGATTTACTTACATTGACATGTGCATATTGTACACATAGCAATCGGAGACATTGTCATTCAAAATTGGTACTGTTATAAGAGGCTAGTATAATAATAAGATGGCATTGTGGTAAATTATGTTCAAGCTATGGTGGGTATTATATATGTTTCTTATATATCGCAATAAAAACAGAGAGATAACAGCAAAAAAAGAATAAATATAATTTAAAGAAACAGATTTCTTGTGTGCAGCACAGTAGAAATTTTATTTTCTTGATTTATTTGACATTTTCTCAGGTTGGTTGCGGCAATAAACAAAAAAAAAAAACGAATTTAATTTGGACAAATTCCAACGAATGAATGGATTTTTTTTTTCTTCGGCTTATTATGTTTTATATTCTTGTGTGATTTATTTTACATTGTAATTTAAAAGAAATAAAAAAAAAAAAAATAATAAATATAATTAAACAGCATTATATATGTATTGTGGTGTAGATATCAATTGGGTCTGGTAGAAGAAGAACGTTATTTGTAGATTTAAATAAAACATTGTTATTATGGAGAAATAAAAAAAAAAATTGCGTTTTGGCTCACACAGTTTAATTATTTCTTTTTGCACAATGACATTTTTATTTGACTAAAATCTTCATTACTATTTTTAATTTCTGAGCATTCTCTACCATTATTTCGTACTGTGACTGACCATCGGTGCCGGGTGTTCCACATGGTATTATGCACTAAACTTCATAAGAGTGCTACCAGTTTACAAATATCGAGTATAATTATTTAAACTCGACGGGCGTCAAGTTTGTTTTGAATGGAACATAATTTTACAGGTGAATGAGCATCGCGTCTCATTCCTTATTTAATACTATTATCGTTTTTATTCAACTCTTTATATTATTTATATTTACATTTATTTGCTTTAAACAAATCCAGGCTTATTCGATTTCTGTCTCTCATTGAATGCACAATAGAAATGCAGTAGACATGTCTTTTTTCAAACTGAATTGTGCAGAACATAAACAGAATGCCATAAAGCCATGAGACATGACTTATTGAAATTCACAAACTCTGTTGTCTGGCGGTGTACATGTCTAATTTCATTCTGACCAGATTCATATGTCATCTTTCTACTAGCTAATCTCTCAATATATTTTAGTCCTATATAGCATCTATAAATCTCCTGTGAGATAAAAGAAAGTTCATTTTTTTTTAAGTTCCCTCAGAGGAGATTTGTAAATTCTCATGCGTGCTGTTGGCCTTAATAATATTTCGAAAATAATACAGAACCAATATAAAAAGTCATTTAAAACTTATATTATACTCACTTAACAATTTAATTGATTGATTATTATTATTATTGGACATTTCATTTTACATTTTAAAATAGCTGACACAATAAAAAAAAAATTCTTTCATTTTAATTGTGTAAAAACGCAATTCTATGCAATATATATATATATTTATATTAGGGTGCCCCGCAATTTTATATGGGAATGCAAAAGTGTCCTGGATTTCGGAGCCTGTCATATATTTAATTAACAATTAACAAACAAAAAAAAAACAGCAAAACTATGTAGTCATTGTTAAGTTATGATTTTTTGTGTCTAAGAAGAACTTCAGTTGATTTGGATACATCAAATTAGGCACATCAAATTGGGTACAGTTCAGGATAAGAAATCCAAGATACTTTAGTATTTCCATACGAAATTGGGTCGCCCTAATATACATATTATATACGTTTTGCTTACAAATAAATTTTAAATTTGTTTAGGTAAGGTAATAAAAACTAAATTCTACAAATTACAAAATTAAAATGTATGCAAATGCAATTGTTACATACTTATGTGAACAAACATAATAAACAATGGAATTTTAGAAATTCATTCTACATAAAATTCGAATACAACCAGTTAATATGCCATTTACTGTTGTATTAAAAACATTTTGTATAAACCCATTAAACAATTTATTATAATGTCGAAAATGAAAATATAACCAAATTCAATTCATTCAAATTAAAAAATAATTAAAAATTATAAAATTATTGTTTACAACATAATAAATGAACTAAAATGGAATAAAATTTTCTTTCCAAATTATTTTCCAAACTAAAATAAATCTCATAAAATGCTAAATATAAAATGTTAAAATTCTCTGAATTTCGTTGACGACACGACACGCAAGACACAAACCGAATACTTATTACTAATTTTACTTTCCCAATGTTTTAAATCTTGCCAAAAATGTTGGGCTTATGAAGTTTTTTTTTGGGTATTATAATAAACCCTGAATTATACTCTGTTTGTATTAAAGTTCATTCTTTCCTTTAAAACTGACGCTATACCTACTTGACTTTCACATATACAAAACTAAACTTACTTTGAAATATTAAACTATTTTAACTCCTGCACCGCTTGCACCGCCTTATAGTAAATGGATATTTTCGAGAATATTCGAATGCATTAATAAATTGAATAATTATAAATATCTTTTCCATTATTCTATAATGATTTGTATTACAGCTGAATAACATCGGTTAAAGCACATAATAAACCCAATAGGATTATACATGAAAAAAAAAAACAATACTCTTTGGAATGATGAAATCCAATCAAGCTTAATATTATACCATATATATATGCTTAATATTTAAAACTAAATTGCATTGATAGCCAGCAGAGAATTTAATGTACATTTTACTGATAATATATAGAGTTGCATTTTAGGTTAAGATAAAAAAAAATCTTCTTTTCAAAAGGAAGTATATTTTCTTGATTTTATTTATTGTGCATGCAATATATGCTTTTTTATGTCTGAGCAATTAATAAATCGAAAAGTTATTTTCAAAACTTTCAAAGAATTTTATATTTGATGGAAACCAATTTTTAGCGTGATCTGGCATTAGGTGCTATCTGTAAACGACACGAATGGCATTAGGTGCTATCTACAATTGCTACGAAAGGCATAAGCAGCTATCTGCAGCTAATGCCAGATCACCGACGATCTGTTTTAAGAGCAGAATTTTTTCTATACTTCATATAGCCGTCAACCATGCAATCAAAATATACTTACTTGCCATAAATCTTAATTCGCATTTTATCTTTATACATATTTTAAATATACACCTGAAAAATATTCCATTTCAACGTCACATATATATGTGTAATTAGTAACCAAATTTATATTTCCAGCTAAATACAAATTCACATTACAAAAATGACAAATAAAAAAAAAATAATAAATTTAACCTAAGTTGAAATGATTAGTCATTATGAAACCGCAGTAGCAACAAAACATCAATATAAAATTAATAATAGAAATGCGGTAACTGATGGTATTGCAATTTCAAAATAATTATATGCATATGAGATGTGCTCAAATGCTCTCACATGTTCTGTGCAAGATGTGACTCATAAATAATTATCAATTTTTTTTTTTTTATTTTGTGCAAATCATTTACTTATTTTCTGAGAATTACTATGACAAATTTTTTACATATTTAAATTTTTAACAATAACTTAATAAGAAATAACTCGAAATGGAATTAAATTATATGGAATCATTTAAACGAACGTGAAACAGTGCGAATCACAATTGTATATTAAAATATTTTCCAGTTAATTAATTCATTCAACGATTCATTCATTCATTCATTTTATTGCAATTTGTATTTCAGATTTTTTTTTTTTTTAAAGAAGATATTTTACAAACATTTTGTGGGTCAAATATTCAAATTAAAAACCAACACATAAATAAGATTTAATATACATAATATACAATCTTATATAAATCATTAGTCCCAACTATTTTTAAGCGATTGGATTCACGAAAAAGATATTCTTACATATTATTTATTTAGTGTGATATTTATTCAACCTATACATAAAACTCTATAGTCCAATAACAAATTCCAATCAAAACCTAATACGCTAAATACCTGACCTCGGCTCATTATTTCAAACAAAAAAAAAAACTCGATAATCTACACAAAAGAAAAAAAAAATTAGTACACAAACACTTTGTCCATAAAAAAAAAAAACAAAAACCTTATCAAAAATCCAATAGAAAAAAAAACTGCATTTATTTTTGTTTATCTCCCGACTAAAGCCATAAGCTGCGACGATAACAAAAAATAAAAAGTTATTCTCGTACTTATTTTTATCAATTACTAACAATTTTTTCAAAATAAAAAAAAAACAGAAAAACGAAAAAGAAATAATAAAATATAAATAAATATTTTGCATGCTTTTTGTAAATGTGTATTTAAAAATTTGATGATATAGAATTTTTTTTTTTTTTATTTAATAAATAAAAATACTCAAGAAACATTTTATATAAAAATCACCAATTGAAACATTTCTTTTTATTATTATTATTATTATTATTATTACTAATATTAATTATTATAGCATTTTAACTAATCACTGTATATTTTAATAAAGCTCAAAATGTCACAGGAATGAGTCATAATTTAGTAAATATAATAAAAACGAAACAAAGTAACAAAAAAAAAAAAACGTTTTTATTGTAATTATTTAAAGATGCCAGTTAAAGAAAAAAAAACAACACTCATAGAATTAGCACACATATGAAAATGTGTGTTTTGTGAGATATTATTTAGATATAGATAAATATGCATAAATGTATTTGCGATCAAGAATATGATAAAAAAAATCATTATACAATAATTCATAAACGGTTACGTTACGACTTACAGACTTACCGAGTGCGTTAATCCATTACGTAATTTTGTTAAATATATTCAACAAGTTTTTTTTATACATATTAATATATATATATATATATATATATGTTATATATACAATACATATAATATATTTTTCGTATTTTTCGTTATTTCTTCACATTATGTTTTTTTTTTTAACATTTTTTTCATTTTTGTTCGTCGTCGTCGTCGTCTTGTTAATATTTTTGTAATTGTACGTAATGTTGCCGACGTTTTAATATAGAAATACTCTTTTTTTTTATTTATTTTATTTATATAAAAATAGTAATACACTGCATACACACATTCTACATGCTAGTAATTAAATACTGTGATGATGTGATAAAGAGCCAACAGGTAGGCAGAGATAGTTGAATTTGTCATTTTTGTGTTTTTGTTTTGCTTTTTTTTTGTTGTTGTTTCGTTCAAATATTCTACTATGCCTACAATATATCGGCATATTTGTAAGATTTTGTAATCAAATAATAATATATATTGTCACGGTTTACATGTGTGATATTTATGTTATATTGCGGATTGTTTTTTCTTTTTTTGTTTGTTTTTTTTTAACAAATATACATATTTAAATTAAATGCTAAAAGTAAATTTTGTATATAATTGTAATTTATATACAAATAGTATGTTATTTATAATATTATATTACAAAATAATAGCGCAATATAAATGATAAAAAAAAATAAACAGTGAGTAAATAATAAAATTATAGTAAAATTACAATATAAATTGCGGTTTCAATGTAGACAATTATATATATATACCTACTTATACACAAAATATGACTCAATTCGAGTTATTCATTCATTCATTCATATATTTTTAATATGAAATCGTGATGATTGAGAATAACACTATATAACAACAGAACAGTTGTGTGTCTACTATATATATATATAAAAAAAAAAAAAAAACAACACTGGGTTATAGTAAATTACCTACCTACCGCTACTAATAAGATTTATTGATTCAAAATGTAGGTAATCCGGCTTTGTAGATCTTGGATTTAATAATTTATTTAATATTTCGTTTTTTTTTTTCTTCTCGTAAATATTTTAAACGAAATATGATAAATTAATGGTTTTATTTTATTTAATTTTTTTTTTCTATTGCTCTGAATGAAATATTCTTAATTTAATGGCTCGCGTTTGAATTGTCTAAGTATATAATTCTATTCGACTTTTTTTTCTTCTAATAATAATCCGATTATTTGCGTCCATTCTAAAATCAATTAACTTTCTGTAGAAAATTATTATTATTATTTTGGTTTTCTTAAATTTTCTCATTTTCGTAATAATTAAATTTGTCAATATGACAAATTTTGTACCCTTGAAATGTCGTTTATTGATTATTTATATATTCTTTTTTTTGTTAAATTATAATTATTAATTAGGTGGTTGTGTCGGTGAGGTGACAATTTGATATTGAATTTATGGGCTTGTTTACCCAAATCTTTCATATAAAAATCGATTTAATGTAAATATGTATTAGTCATTGAATGATTAAAAAAAAACATTTCCGATTAAATTATTGTGATGATTCAATTAGGGAAATGATATTTAGTCAGGTATTTATAAAGCATTTCTGTATGATTTAAATAAATAAAATTTAGAAGGTTAATACTTAGTTGTTGTGTGCTTACAGTTTTTATTTTCGTATTTAAACAAAATTTCTAATCTGAAAACAAAATTTTTAATATAATACATACATGGAATATAGATTTGACATTTAACAATTAACTGTAGTTATTTCAATGGTCATCAAACATTCTTGCTGATTTTTGTATCAAGTGTTTCACTTTACAAAGTGTGTATCAATCTTTAAATTTAAAATTCATAGAAAACCAGTTTTATTTATGTTTTTAATAAATAATTTTTTAGTAATTAAAGAAAAAAAAAAAAAAATCGTGAATTTTGTATACCTTAGGGTGGATTGGATATTATTTTTTTCATACCGTCTACCATTGTTTTCTGAGTTGTATTTTGTCTTCTGATTAACGTGCTAAAAGGATTTTGAAAATAAATGCGATCATCGATGTGCTGTAGCGACCCACAACCTAGAAACTCGTGGCTTTTTTTCCATGTAAAACGTCGAGGTTAAACCTTGTGGATCGCTATAGGACATCGATGATCGCATTTATTTTTAAAATCCTTTTAGCACATTAATCAGACGACAAAATATACAACTCAGAAAAAAATGGTAGACGGTATGAAAGAAAAATTCGATCCACCCTAACGTACCTATTTAAATATTTTTGTGCTTTTCATTTCCATTCAAAATAATACATAGTTCGACTGAAAGTTTTTCGAATAAAAAAATATCGAAATTTGATTTTATACTTAAATGTTTGAAACATCAGAGAGATATTGTGAAAAAAAAACAAATTTAAGAACTAATCAACTTTTTATACTTATATATTATATACTTATTTGCAATTGTAAACAGATCGTGAATTTTTTTTTTGTCAAATATACTGCAATGAATTCATTTACATTAAAATTGGTTAAAAATAGACAATATCAGCTGTTTAACATCTGTTTATACCCGCCAGTGAGTTGTTCGGTAGGTAATTCGTTATAATTCTACAATCCATTATTATTATTATTTTTTGGTCTGATATATATTTGAAACGATTCTTTATGTCACGCGAATAATCAACTGTAAAAAAACGTTTTTAATTTTAACATATTCCAAATGATTAAATCTAAAACAAAACCAAAAAAAAAAAGTTCTATTCTGAATGGTCGTAGATAAAAAGGACAAAATATTTAACAATATGTATCTGATATTATGTATAGTAGGTTGTGATGATGTTATTTATAACAATTCGGATTGTATCAAGTGAATGGCGGAGTGTTTGTTAATAAAATTCATTTATGATTAATATTCCATTTATTTTTTAATTATTTCAATTAAAATAACTGACCAGAAATATTACCCAATGTTATAAATTCTATTTTCAGAGCATACAAAATAGAAAGTAGCCGAAAAATGTTATAAATTGATTTACACGCAAATTTTAACTAAAAACAAACAAAAAATAAAAACACCATTCATATTTTAAATGTTTTAAATGTTTATCTTTAAATTGAGAATAAAAAAAAAATGTAATCAGAAAAAACTTTTTTTTTTTTTCAAATGTTTATTAAACATCTATTTAATTTGTTTGGTTGTGAATTAAAATTACTTAAAAATTGTAAATTTACTGATCAAAGCAACGCGATAAAAACTATACCTAAAAGACGGCGTTGTCATGATATATTTATTTTTTTGATAATTTTTTGTTTTTTTTAAAAAAAGGTGTGCATTTGAATTAAACAACAAAAGCATAATTTGTATGTTGTTTTCGATTTTCATATTCAAAATATATCCATAATTAACATTAACAATCTATAATAACTTATAGAATTTAACTGCCATAAAAATATATAAAAAGGAAAAAAAATATAAATAATTTAAATAATACTAATTTAACATGAAAAAAAGAAACGAGTTTAAAGATTATATAGAAGAAACCTCTATTTTAAATAAAGTCTGTGTATCATACGAGTATAGTAGATAGATACGCTTCTGCTTTCTATCCGCTCTTAAATATGATGGAAAAAAAATAATATAAAACATGAAATAAAATAAAGCTGAAGAATTAAAAAAAAAAAGGCAAAACATTTACCGCCTTTTACAAAATTCTGGAATTAAAAATTATAACCTATAAAGACCTATTATTAATAAAAAAAAAAATAAGAAAAAAGATTTCTTTTTTTTTTTTTTTTGAAGAAAAAGTTGAAGAAAATAAAATACGACACACAGAAATATACCCTTCGTCAAGCAGCATTTTATATTCTTAGAGATTTCATGTCGTTTATTTTTATATATATATATTTTTTTTTTTTTATTATTTTTGACAAACCAGTTTTATCTTATTACTTAACCAACGCATATATGAATCCCATCCTTCCTTTACTCATTTTTATTTATTTATTTATTTATACTTTATATTTATATAGATATATTTTTGATTTTTTTTTTGTTCCTTGCCTCGTTTTGCTCTTCTTCATCATCATCATCTTCTTCTCTTTAACTTCTTTTTCTGTTCAGCCAACGAAGCAAAACGATAAAAAAAAAATAAACAACAACATGCGATAAAGAAGAACTTATATTATTTTTATTTCTCTCTATATTTGTATCTATTCCATTTCATTTCATTCCATTCCATTCCATATATAGATATTATTATTATAATGCCCATATTCGTATGTTTGGTATGTACACACATCTAAATATATATATATATATATATAATAAATATATTTCCATCATCATGTGCCAAGCCACCATCATAATACCACAGAGAATGGTTTTCGGAACGTAAACAAGAACTTGCTTATAAGAAGAGATAATATTATTATACATATTTTTTTTTTCTTATTCAACATTTTCTTATTTATATTATCATTATTTATATTTGTAGTCGCATGTTTATATATTTGTATGCGTGTATGATGTGGTGCGTTGTGTGTATGGCGTGCGTGTATGTGATACGTGTGACTATTTAAGAATATTATTACAAAAAAATATATATACCATTTATATTGTGGAATTATGTATAAATATGGTGGCTATTTAATTCGTATGGTTGAAAAATAATGAAAAACATCGGAAATGATAACGTTTTTGATGTTAAATTTTGTATGAGTCGAATTTGTAATTTTTAACAGTTTTTTTTTTTTTTTTTTATTTTTATTATTATATTTCAGTTGATTTTTCTTTTATGACTTTCGATACTTAGTGATTAAATAAAATATTTAATTTGTTTTACACAATCTTTTGAAAATAATTTATTGGCAACGTTAATCGTTTCGAAAATATTGTAGTGTTTTAAAAGAAGGAATGAAAATAATGTCAATGTATATTTTTATTTGTTTGATGATTATTGAAATTTATCTTAAACACACATAGTAAGGCGGATATATACGTATTATTATAATTCCCAATAAACTATAATTCAATTATTATAACATTGATATTTCTGTGACAAAATGATAGATTCATATCAATGAATAATTGTCTGATAACTATGGCTTAACGGAAACTTATAATTATTCATGTTTTCGTTAATCAGAATATTCAACAACAAAAAAATCAACTAAAAAGAAATGGCAGTCACATTTATACCATTAAAATATTTATAAGAGTACTAAAACGAAATATGTATATGTTAAGAAATAAGTAAAAGGAAAGAAAAAAATATGCTTAGCAATTTAGATACAAGCATTGAATGTGACTTGTTTACTTCACATACAATTCTATCTATTCCAAAACAAACTAACCGACCAAGAGTATGGATATCAAATTTCTTCACCGATATCCCCAACATATATATTTCTTATTTCTATCGAATGGTGGGAAAGTAAAAATGTTCCGGCAACAACAATTTTGTACGTCTTATACTTATTTACATATTAATATACGTTATAAAAAAAAACACACACACACACACACACACACACACATCCATCCACACACGCATTCAAACTCAAAATAACACTAAAAATAGTTATATTCAGCTTCTTTTTTTTTTATTTATAAGTATCTATTCGTATTATTATTTTATATATTCTCTTTTCTTTTTTTTTCTTTTCTTTAAATATAAAATATTATTCAAATTCAAAATTAGTACCTATTTTGTTTATTTATAAAATTTTAACGTACAAAATTTTTTACATTTGCATAATATGCGTCCCACATATAAAATATAATTTCGACTCTATGACTGAATATTATTGTTCTCGGCTGGCTGGCTGCTTATAATAAACATGATGCGATGCGATACAATAAAATATTTAACTCTCGCTAGCAGCAGCGCAGTTTTAAAATATATGTAATTGAACGTTTTGAACATAAAGCAAAACAAAACAAAAAAAAAAAAAAAAAAAAACTGATAGTTTGTGTGGGAATTTAGTTGGCTTAGTTTTTTTTTTTTTTTTCATTTTTATAACGAAATAAGCAATTTTACATTTTTATTTTATTTTTTGGTTTGTTCTTTAATGATTTTGTTTATAATAAATATTTTTCTAAATTAACTTAAAAAGACCATAAAGTTGGCATATTCTTAAATCATCTTTATTTTTCATTTACTACGTTGTTAGAATATTTCTGTTGTAATTAATGACTTCGAGTATAATTCGTAACATTTTAACATTTACATTGTTCTGCACAGCAAATATCTTTTCAAACTGGCGCAAATGTTATAATTGAATTGTGTATAATGTGAAAGAATATTTCTGTTGATAACTGAATATGGACCATCATTTAATAAATAGGAAGAGTGTTTATTTTTATGATTAATTAAATAAATAAATATAATAGCATTCGAAATGAATTTCAAAATAATCACGTGAAAAATTGCTATTACATATATATTTAGAGAAAAATAATTTTATTATCATATTTAGAATATAAATATAATTCGCAAACATAATATTAATTATGATGAAATTTGCTAATTACTTAATATTAAAAACATGATGCCCATCTTTCGACTCGGTTTTATATACCTATCGCATAATACCTAAAATATTATATTTTTCAATATATCTGATCATGACATGCATCTTGCCCTCGGTTTATATGCCAAATGCCATGAGGTGTTGCGTTTTGTAAAATTATTTTGTAGGTATTATAATTTTAAATTACGTCAGAAGTTTCGACTAAAACTTTAATAAAATGATGACATAATACCCTTTTGCTGCTGCTGTTGTTGTTGTTGTTGTTGTTGTTATTGTTTTTACTACATTCAAACACCATATCGCATATGCAGACCCATTAAAGTATATATAGCCGTTTTATAAGAGAAGAAAAGTTTTATATTTTGTTGTGAAAAGTTTTTTTTTTATTTTTTATTATTTATTCTGGTTTTAAGCAAGAAAAAATAGAATAAAAGTAAAAATAAAAAATAAAATGCCATATTGCGGAGGTGCGGTTACATTAAATGTAAATATTAACAAAATGAAGAGAAAGAGAAAGAAAATGCATTTTTACAACCCCATTATATTTTACGCTAATTTAATCAAAAAAAAAAATAAAAATTATTATTCGTTCAGATAAAGATAATAAAAATAGAAGAGAAAAAAAAATACCGAAGTATAATTATAATAACAAACACCACAAAGAACATAATTTTTGCACAATTTAATACGTAAATGCTTTTTTAAGTACCTATAATTCAACAACTACCTATTCGCCCATACGCACAATCTACCTACAATAGCTATAGCCAAGCCATTTGGTTTATATTCCAATTGTAGAAGACACCTAACAAAAAAAAAACAAAAAAAAAAATAAAATAAAAATAAAAGGGTTAAATAATAACGAAGTAGGTAGATAGGCACTTAGGTGTGTGCGTATGATAGAATATTGTGTGTATAGAAGAGAAAAGATTTTCAAGGGTTATAGTTAGTTAAACCTGCCTTTATCGCATACCGCGCCAATATTGACACGTGCCACAAGAACCGTTTTTAATGTGCATGTAATTTGCATGCAAAAGGGCTTGATAGAGCACTTTTTTCTTCTGTTTTTTTCCCTTTTTTTTTTTATTATTATTATTATTATTATTTTACTCTGCTTTAGGCAAAAATCCATATCCATATTCAACCCTAAATATTTTCTGTTTAAATAAATAATTGTATGCAGAAAAACGAAAATATATTCGTATATAGATTTTTATACCTATGAACAAATTCTAGATACCTAGGCAGAGCTACATATTTATTAATACCTTGTAACTTGGTATAATAATATACGCGCATGTATAATAATTCTTAGTTATACTGAATTCTAAATGCACGTCATTTTCGTTTTTGGTGTGTCGGGGTGTATGAAAAATTAATTGTGTCCGTGACAATTTTAAATTACTTTTGGGGCTGGTGTTCATTTTTTTTTTTCTTCATCTATGTGTATTATACATTTATTTAGGTTTATGTTTTAGTGTTAGGTTTAGGTTTCTGCACAGTGTTAAGAATATTTTGTTGTTGTTGTTGTGGGCTGATATCTTTTTAAAAAGAAAAAAATGTGCCAAAAATATATTATGTATCCACAGTTCCAACGTGCCTTCAAGTTTATGTTCTACTATTTCATAAATATTTTAAATGAAATCTTTAGTGCGTGTGATTGTAGAGGCATTTTCTATTATAAAATTTGACCTTCATCGTTTCTCGTAGCCTCTGGACAATTCGAAAGAAAAAAAGAATAAAAAAAAAATGAAAAATGTACATGGATGCATCATTAAGCCCAAAAGATTTTTCAATTCATTTTTATCGAAATTGATTTTGAATAGAACGTTTAATTTTTTCCTTTTTCATTTTCCTATGATAAATATGCTGAAGACATCAGAAAAGGTTATTCAACACACAGTTATGTTTCCTTATATCCATTCAACAATATTCAATATGTCTCGATGTCAATTACTAAACCAACTATAACTATAAGCTAAAAGAATTGAGAGAAAGAAAAAAAAAAAACACAGTTTTGTACATAAATAATCATGTGAAAGATATAGAAATGATGTTCGAATATGTAGACTGTAGACTCTGGTAGACAGTTATCTTGGTTATATGATATTTTATGCAGCTAGCCAATATAAATGGTTTATTGAATTAAAATTAATAAAAGTATTATTATTATTATGAATTATTTTTATATTATATATGATATTGACGATTGAAATGACATTCTATGCGAAAGTAAATAATTCAATTCAATTATATACGATTTAATATACATCATATATAGATTTTCCAATATAATTATTAAATAAATTGTTATATATTGTCAATATGTGTAGTGCCATGAAATACAAACAAAGAAGAAAATAATACTTATAAAGTTTCTTCATAAAACAAACACATATCATGATTGCAAAATGGTGATAATGTCAAACCGGCATTTTACATATAAATAAACAAATATGTATAAAAAACACTTTTTTTTTTTTTCGTATGCATATAGCAGATATATTAAATAAAATTAAAAATACATATAGATAAAACATATAACTAACAACTATATTAATACCTATTCCAAAATATTCTACCTCTCACTTATAAAATCGCAGTATGTATAAACATTAAACATATATTATATATTTTATACATTTAATATTATTTATTGTTTAGTAGCATTTTATATCTTACATTGGTCGGGTGTATATAATAATATTTTCTAAACTGAAACAAATTACGCAATTTCAGTTATCTTGTACCAATAAAGGTATGCACATAATAATATTATAAGAAAATGTACATAAACATTTAATATACCTACACACACACACACACACACACATATATATATATACGTACAATTTTATAATATAAATTTTCGTTTCGATATACAAAATACTTGACTGGTTTTTCGGTGTATGGGAATATCAGGTAATGCCGCATTGCATACCAAATATGTAGAATTGTTGGTATATCTTTACAAAAGTTAAGTATCTACATTATGTTTTCTTTATTTGGTGTTTTTAGTATGGTTTTATTTTATATATATCTAGCTACATAAATACTATATAATGTCTCAACTAACTCGGATAAAATACTTGTTTCTAATATAAGTAGTTATACACATTTGTTCATTCAATTGAATATATACAGTACAAGCAAAGCAAAGCAAAGCAAATATGTATATAAAGATAATCTATATATATATTTGCAGGTTTTGGTCTGGTATTTTTATAACACAACTTAATATACCTTACCTACACATATTTATAATAAATTTTCGTTATTTGTTATAATAGTAAATTGTAGAAATTTTCCGAGACCTAATTTCCTATTAAAAATTTCTATAATTTTACCGAATTTTATTATTAAATTATCGGCAATTACGTTTTTTTGTTGTTTTTTTTTTCTATATAGGAACAATAAAGTTTTAAAGTAATAAACTTCTGTATCAATTGTTGCTGACTGAATTAAAGTGATAATTTTTGTTAAAGATATTATTTTGTGTAAATCCCTTTCATAAAATTTGCGATCTTCTATAAAATTGTGTTCACATAGACTCTTTTTCCCCATGCTTAACGACAAATAAAAAATAAAAAAATAATAATTTAAAAACACGATTCTCTAAAATAAGCATAAAACTTGAATTTTAATTATATATTTAAGCGTCTGGTTTTGCAATAAAACCAAATAATAAAAATGTGACAAAATGCAAATAATTAAAACGTGATGCCAAGCGTGACACATCTCTATTTACAATATGTACATTATTACAGCTACATTTTAATATTTACGATACAACATAATTTACAACAACAACCGTAATATAACAAAAATCTTCGTACATTTTTATATTTTAAATGACAGAAGAAAACCATTTATATACTCGTATATGCCCAATGCGGTTACGTATTTATACTTACTTAACCTTATTTTCTAAGTATTTAAAATGCTTACGCCTGAAATTGAAAATTTAAAAAGCTTAACTTATCTTATCAGTTACTTTTTAAACACTGATTATAAACTTTTATAACTTTCATATGAATATTATTTTATATTGATTAACAAAATAGCATGTTTGTTAAAATTTATTGTATTTTAAAAAACTTAATATAAAATAACAGACATTTTTCTTTTTCTTTTTCTTGATAAGTGAGTTTTTTCTGTTAATATTAAACAAGTGTTAAAATGAGTGATGTTTACAAACCAAATATTATAATAAAAATCAGAAAATTTAAACGAATTTTTCTAAGTAAGGTGCCAGTATTACACAATTAGCTTATACAGATTGAAATTTTTACGAAGATATTTCATTAAGTATTGATCGGATTTATTGTATGACTTGGCGAGATGACATATTTGCCCAAGAAAGTTTTAATCAATCTGTCCGAGTATATTAGATATTTCGGCTTAAGCATTTCATACAACAAAAACATTGAAATAACATGCTCAAACAATAGAACACGTCGCAAGCCCGCAAAACTGACTGAACATTGAAAAAGAGGTAATAGAGGTCACCAAGAGATGCTTATTATCAAATCCTAAACTGTAAAATGATAGATATCCACAAATGCAATAAAAAAAACACACACAAACATCATATATCGTCGGCTTAAATTCAAAATATTTGGTTGCAATATTGTAAACGATATAAAGTTAAAAAAAAAAATTTCATGAACCTGTAACTGAAATCAGTTGATCATGAACTGCATATTGGCGGGTTTTGTGGTAAACTGGTAAGCATAACTAATCCACATTCGATTTTGAGAGTCACATAATTTGATCTTTTCTAAACATTTACACTCATATAAAAAAAAAAGAAAGAAAAATTGAATTAAGACTTTTTGCAGTCAAAATCAAATGCGGGTTTAGTCACATTTACCACGCAACCCCTTCAAATAACTGCTATTAAAAATACAATTTCTAACATATGAAAAAGATAAAATAATAAAATAATAAATAAATAATTTTAAAAAAAACACTCTGGATATTGCCACTGTTATTGAAAAAAAAAAACAGATTTTTTTCTTTGTAAATTTATTTCATTTAAATTAAATGACATCTACAATTTGGTGGCCTCTTGCATCAATATAAAATGTTCATTGAATTTATGCGGGGGATTAAATTGTGTAACTTTTATATTATTCACATTACAAAACATGAATTATAAATTAGTACTGGTGATTCGACCTATGTTCCATCAATTAAAAGTAAAAAAAACAAAAAAATAATAATAATAATAATAATTTTGTTAACCTGTGATAACCTCGGAATACTTATGAAAAAAAAGTAGAAAAAACATAATAATAATAAATACTCAAAGTACTGCTCAGAGTCTCCATTAACTAACTATATACACATATTTTAATAATAATAAAAAAAAAAAAAAAAATATTTATATTTTTACTACGAACGTATTTTAAATAAACCTACGTTTTATGAATGGTGCGACACGTCGATGATTCATAAATCATTTTATTGAATATATTTATTTAAGTTATAGTTCAAATACATTTAAGTTAATTAAAATTGTTTATCGTGAATCATTTTATAAATTTCAAAGAAGCGCGGGGATAATCATGGAACAAATATCTCATTCACTTTATATGATAATTGGTTTGAAATATTACAAACAATATATATATATATCTATCTATCTACATAATAAAAGAGTCGAATACAAATCCAATGGCCAAAGTGTTATATAATTATGAATTAAATATCCCATAAAATTGCGGCTAATGGTTATAAATATTGACCGTACCTACATATTTATTTCTGCTTGTTCGGTTTGTTTGTTTGGTTTTATTTTTTGTTTTTTTCTGTTTTTTTTTTTATAAAAAGGTGCAATTGAATTAAAGCGATAAAATAAATGATAATATACGAGTACATATCATTATTTTTAAATAATAGAACTAAAATAAAGGTAAATAATGAATTTAATTTGCAAATGTTTAACGGCGGCGGATGAATATTAAGTTCAAATACCGAAAATTGCTAAGAGAAAAAGAAAACAGCTTTTCAATTAGAGAAACTATAAATTAAACCTGAATCCAGAAACAAAATTTCCGAGGATTTAATAGAAAGATTTTCAGTTCTGAAAATTTTTCAATTTTTTCGAGAGAAATTTATAATTTTCACTGAAAAAAAAAAACCAAAATGTAATTATGTTCATATCACCTAAAAATGTCATTCATACAATTACAGCAACTTTTTTTAATCATAAAATTTGCTAATAATTCTTAATTGAAGGATTTTCATGTAAATGATATACAAATCGACTGTAATTCATTTCATTAAAATTCACGTGATTTGTTCATAACATGATATATTTTTTTTTTGTTTTAAATGAATAGAAATTCACCGAAATTGATAGATCGAGTTAAAATCAATGTGACATTAAATGTCGAGACAGCGCAAATAATTCAATTCAATATAGAACTTGATTTTTAAACAAATAATTATATCCACTGTCCGAAATGAAATTGGGACAGATAAAAATTAACTTATTTGTTATTCGGTGACAAAATCGCTTTCATATTAAATTGGATCGTTAAAAATTAAAAATATATTCTTCATATAAAAATTATTAAAATCATTTTCAATTCCATCAACAATACGATAATTAAAAAATAATATCGATTATTTTTAAATGCGGGTATCGAAACAAAAACAAAAACAAAAAAAATGTAGCAATTTTTTTTTCTATTTTTTTTTCCAACATCTGGACATTATTTAATTCGGTTATTTGATTTAAAGTACATATTTAAAACTCTAGTTAATTGTTAATTTTTCAATAAAATTATGTTTCTTAAAATATTACACCAGTATTTTTGACATAAAGGTGACTAAACTATACAAAATATTGGTTCTTTCTGTGTCTATAATAATATTTCTTTTTTCTCTTTTAAATTCTAATTATCCTTCCGGTGGCAAATTTTCCGTAATTATACTTTTATGTATATGTTTATAATTGACACCGGGACACCGCAATATATTGTCTGTCTTACAACAATTACTGAGCATAAGATTTTTGTTTTCATATTTTGTAAATATAATTATCGTGTGCAATGTACGGAAATTTTCTTTTCAACAAAAATCCAATTTATATAATTTTCTTCTACTTTTTTTTTTTTCCTTTTACATGATATCACAATGATATTATTATAGTACAAAATACCAGTTAAATATAATTCTATGAATAATAAAATATCTCAATAATTCTCAACCTACGAACAATCAGTCGAATAGCACTGTATTCAATATTATAGATACACTTATTTATTATCATTATAATACCAATTCCATTATACAAATTTATACTTATTAGTAGATGTTATATTCTGTGTACCGCTGTGTAGATTTATAAATATAATACATAATTCCATGAACATTTTCTATGTGTTTAATAATAACTTTTGCATCAGACATCAGACTATATTTATCCGCATTCAATGCTAGTAAAAGAGGCATCAAGCGCTAACAAATATATTATACATATTTCTATAGTATATATATTTCTATATGGATATGCAGAAAGTAATAATAATAATAATAAGGGTTAGTATTCGATATTATTGTTGTGCAGTGTTCCACATTTGATCATCGTATTGTATTTATAAGCAGAGTTGCTGCTATTTTCTTCGAATATAATGTTTTTTTTTTTTGTTTGTGAATAAAAACCTCTGGTGAAAAACCCTCATTTTATGAAATGGCTTTGATCAGACACACACAGTAGGTATATATATATAGACAGACAGGTGTATAATAAATTTTTGGTTTCGAAACATTTTACCACAATTTATTTTTGTTTCTATTCTTCATTTTATTTTTTCTCATTTTTTTTTTAATTTCTTTTAATTCTTATTATTTTTTTATGTTATTTTTTTCTTCTTCTTTTTTTTAACACAAAATTATGTTGTCATTATAATTCATTATAATGCATAATCATTTTAATATCATGTATTTATTCTATTTATAATACTAATGACACAGAAGCTAAACCGGTGGTAAAAATTTGTTTCTTTTCTTTTCTTTTTAGAGATTGACAAACATATAGCAAATGATATAGACTTCTATAATTTTAACGAAAATAATTTATAATAGCTCTATTTTATAAGGAATAACTAATTAAATTAATAGATCTTACGATTCTCTAAACACTAGGTATTATACATACGAGAATGCAGAATACAGAGTGCTGAGTGCTGAGTGATATAAATATATATATATATATATTATATAATATATATCTATCTTTCATCAGCTAATATTAATTCAGAAATAAAAAAAAAAAATTGTTTGGTTTGAACATCCCGATTGTTCAATGTTCTTAAAATGGTTATTGGTTGACTATAAAAGGTGTTAAATTGATGTTAGCAAATACAAAAGAAAAAAAAATATATAAAACGAATTTTGATAAATAATAACCTCATATTAGTTCGTACAATGATCATAAAATATTATAGAAATATATATTTTATTACATTTTAGGGTTGCATATTCAGCCCGTATATATGTATAAATTAGGAAATGTAACGGTAGATGTATATAGGCTGATAGGCGCACATATTGTCTATAAAGGAACATTGTAACCAAAACAGCAAGGGGATTTCGAACTGATATTGCTAAAATCAGCAAAATAAAGAAGAAAAAAAACAAAATAAATAAATAAATAAATAAAAACACGTAAAAATGGAAATTTATGCGCATACAAGAGAAGAAACAAAAACAAATATAAAAATATAAAGAAATATATGTATAATAATATTATATTTTGTATCGACATCAGATGTAATAAGAGACTAAAGGAGACTAGACTCCTACCTACGAAAAAAAAAAAAATGTTACCATGATGGAAATATATGGTGTTTTGTTTAGGATTTAAATGGGTTTTCGAAAGGTTTGAATGAGCCTCCTTCATTCTATCTTTTATTTATTTTTTTTTTTTTTCATTCTTTCTTTTTTTTCGCTTGCCTCCATATTATTATTTATATAGAATGGGTCTCTAAAACAGTTATGATGATGGCTGATGTTTTTGTATATCGCATATAAAGGTTTTTGCTGATTTAAGTCACGATTACACTTCATAAGGACAATATCAAGGCTAGAAGAAGAAAAATGTTTATTACATTTTTGCAGATCGAATTGGATTTTGTGGGTTAGATACAGCATGAAAAATGTATAAATAAATTTTATTATAAATGCACGAAGGTTAACATCAAAATATGTTTTCAGTTCTATCGTTATGCCAACTGGCTTATCGGCTATGCATAATATTTTGACCGAGAAATTTATACTTTATTGGAAATTATGTTGTCTATCGCTTCTTAGAAAAAATTTACATAATTTTTTTTTGTTTGGCTTCAATACAGAAAAAAAATGATATTCGATTAGGCTATCAAATTATGTAAGTAGCTGTAGACACGAAAAAAAAAACAAAAAAAAATGGAGACAAAGATAATTCGCATGAATGGAATTCTCATTTTTATGACAAATATTTCGTAGAAATTAAACTCTTTTTCTGTTGCTTGCCATCATATTAGAGTAATGTACGTTAATAATTTCACAAGGAATGATCTCATTTTTTCTTTTAAATGATGATATTAACACCTGATAAATATAAATATGTATATTGGAAATGTATATGTAAGTAAAAAAAACTAATACATATAATAAAAATCACGACCTTTGTGAAAAAAATTTACTTATTCAGCCATAAATATACCATATTAATACTAAATCGATACTACAGTATGGTATACAACATTTTATACCATAGGACAGTATTAATTTTATTTTTTAATACCATGTCATGGTGTGAATCATGTAAATACCATGTTATGGTATGAAAAGTATTCATACCGTTTCTGGGTATAAGATTTATATAATGGTATGATAATAATAATACCTTGATGAAGTATGATTTCAGTTTAATACTATTGCATAGTATTAATATTATTCATACTAGTAAGGGGTATGAAAATAGTATTAATTACGGTATTATATTTTATCAGCATATTAAATTTTGTGTAATACATGCATATGAATTATGCATATAGCAATTTTTTTTAAAAAAATTGTGAGTTCAATAATTATTAAAACACTATTATTTTAAGTTTAAAATGTTTCACTTAATTCAAAGAAAATAAAACAAATATAATTACTAGTCATTGTGTTATATAGTACAAACAATACAAATGTTATAAATCACGCATCAAAATTACTAAAAGACATAAATTATATAAAAAAAAATTATAGCCTAAGAAAAAAAAATTGGCCCCAACTGGTTTCGAACCCAGAATTCTAGTAAGCAATGATTGAGGTATTGATATAATATGAAATATTTGTCTATACCATACAAGAGTATAAATCAATATTCATCCTATTTTATGGTATGAAAAAAACCGTTTAATTGACATTTATACTATACAGTGGTATTAAAATTAGTTTATATTGTACAATACCTATGTATTTTGTATGGACAAGATAGCCGAGTGCACTAAGACGCCAGGAATGGAAACAAAAATTATGCAGAAAGTATAACTAATGTATAAATAAGGTATAAAAATAATAATAAAAAAATATTTAAAAAAATGAAAAATAACTAAAAAACAAATGGGAAAATAAAAAAAAAATACTTTTTGTAATTATTTATACCATAACCATACCCTATTATAGTACGGTAGACTCTCTATAACATGAACCCCCGATAAGATGAACTATCTCGATAACATGAACTGTGTCTTGATAACATGAACT
>JAABKK020002273.1:0-15377 GCA_011634745.2 Catotricha subobsoleta
CAGGGTCGTGTCTGTGCATAGCACCTCTAGATGCGCACTAGGTACACTTTACGTGCGCATTTTATGAAAATGTTTGCTATACTAAATTTTACACTAAAACTAGTGAGCCGATCAAGATGAAACTTTTAGTATATTGTAGAGTTTCTAATATTGATCTGCAAAGATCAAAGAAAATGTTTTATTCAATTTTCTTATAAACTAGTACAAATTCCAAAAAATTTATCAAACGCAATCGATATTTTTTCATTTACTCGCATAACCCTCTCATTGCTTCCGAATCATATGCATTTTTTTAAAAAACGCTGCTTTTTTTAAGTTTCGATATTTTTCATGTGATTTTTTTTTTAAATATAGAATAAAATATTTTCTTATAATATCTAAGTACGTACTAAATTAATGAAAAGATAATTATTTTTGTTTTATCTAAATACATATGGATATTGAATTTGAACAACAACAAAAAAATTATTTCTGAGACTATTTAAAGTTTTTTTTGTTTGTTTTAACTTTGAGTTTTGAATTTATTTAATTTAATGACATTACAATTCATTATTTATATATTACATATTATAAATTATTTATCATTTTTTCCAATAAAACGTTGTCTCCGTCACAACACAATCATTTACACATTTGATATTAGTTAGTATTATTGACTAAATTTATTCAAATTTCGGCTTCAATTCGTTTCTAATTGAAAAAAGTAAACGTGATTATATGACATTGATTTTTTTTGAAATGGTATAATAGCTCCTCATATTTTAAATAAACTTACTCTTCTAAAGATTTTTCACATTGGATTTCATTTCGTACAGATTTATACAGTAATTCCAATGAGTTGGCTGTACCATGATTTTCACATTGACTTAATTGCGATATGGAACAACCTACCAATTTATCTGATACCCTGAAAATTAATTGAATTATAAGAATTGACAAGAGAAAAATGAATAAATTACATAAAAATCATTTTTTTTTTAACTTACTTGCATAACCTTTTCATTGCTTCCGAATCGTATACAAATGTTGGAAAGTATTCTTTTATTTCCAAGTCTTCTGGCCAATTTTGAGCTGCGCATTCTGTCAATTCATCACCTTTTGGTTCTATACACTTATGTAATGATTCATTTATGAAGAATAAAGCTCGTTCACCATTATTTTCGCAGACGAGATTCAATGCTTTTACGATAGCGTTACCAGATAATTGTATTGTATCCATTTGTTTAGCATCAAAGCATGGTTCGATAATTTTTGTGAAGTTTTTAATAAATTCAATTAAATTTAAACGGTCGTGACAGTATCTTCATAATAAAATATAATAAAATATAATAAAATGTGTCCTTGGTTTAATTTAAATAAAAAATAGAAATTATGTGAACCTATTAACTATACTCATGAATTCTTCGGATTCACTGGAAGGTGTTATTGGTCTTCCTTCAGCGTAATTAAAAAAGCGTTTCACATAACTCTCCATCTCTGGAACTATTTTTTCAAATGTCTCATTACTTCTAGAATTTTTTAGACAAATCGCATGAATTACATTGGAAAATTTGGAAACATCACTTTTTAGTGCAATTTGTACGACATTCGGTGTTTCTGTGCTTTCGGATGAGATTGTTATTGCTGCAAAATGAATTTGAACTTGTATAGATATTTTTACATATTAATTTTCTTAAAATCAAAAATTGTTTTAAATCTTTATTTAGTTTTATATTATGAATGTAATTTGAATTTTTAATTGGAGTTAGTTTTTAAGACAGTTGTATTTTAGTAAAAGCTTATTTCTCATACTTTTGTAATCATAGTAATTAAATTACATAGGGAACAAAAAATAGTCACGCATAGTAAGGAAAAATGACACACTGGCAATTAAAAACTACCTTATTTTTTTATATTACACCATCAGCTTTTATAATCCCTTAGAGTTCGAAATTTTACATAAGTAATAATAATTATAATAATCACAAATAGAAACCGTCGCATAATAATAAAAAAATTAAATTAAACAAAAACCACCCAAGGTCGGAACCAAAATGATGTGTTAGACGCTATAATCAATGAGATCCAGTCGGTACAAAGAAAAAAAATAGTTTTGGTAAAAGTAAATCCTAAACGAAATTTTTTTTCGCGCCCATAAAAATAAAGTAAAAAGCAAACCAAACGCATTTAATAACCAGATACATAAAAACTATAACACGGGAATTTGTGTACCCCAAAGAAAATTAATGATTAAGTAAAATACTCACTAAACAATACTAAAGTCATGCAAATATAAATTACACTTTTTTGATGCATATTGGAATGATTTAATTTTTTATGTAAATAGTTCAGAAACAATTTGAATTTTACTGCGCGATTTGAGTTTTAACACTAGTATTCATTTGTGAATTTCGCTTATTATTTATAAACTTTGTTTACATTTTAATTAAAATTATTGGCTATTTTTCAGATTGATATTATAATGATTTATTCAAAAAAACAAAACAGTAGCAAACTAACATTAAAAGAAAACCACTGATTAAATTTTTAC
Organism: Catotricha subobsoleta; assembly: GCA_011634745.2. Lineage (NCBI taxonomy): Eukaryota > Metazoa > Arthropoda > Insecta > Diptera > Cecidomyiidae > Catotricha > Catotricha subobsoleta. The sequence goes on from JAABKK020002273.1 coordinate 2,531, forward strand.
TAATCAGCAAATGAGAAAGGAAGAATTCTACATGTAATTCACAAAATAATTGTTGATTTAAAATGAATAGTAGAAATGTTAATGGTACAAGTAGCGAATTTTTTTTTTTTTTTAAAACTTGGCTTTTCCTAAAATTTAGTGATCGGAGATCGATTTAGATCCCAATATGTATGTGATGGAAGGTTAAGATTTTTTTGTTTTATTCCAAATTTTCACGAGATTTAGTGAAAGGATCGAAACCAAACACAAGCACAATATTTCTGTTTCTATTGGTCAATGACCAATGTTCGACCACAAAATCCTGAGAAAAAGAGGTATGAACAAAAAAAATATAATTCTTAAATAAATACACAATAGATTCGTTTTCTTCTTTTAGATAACATATTGAAAATTTATAACAAGTGAAAAAAAATGAATGATGAAAGGATTATGGATAAAGTAATTTAGTATTTGTACTTCAATTATTGGTGAGAATAATGTAATAATTAATAACATTTCGATTCCGATTAAATATTATATTACGAATTACATTTATTTTCATGTCCCTAATATCACAGGTAGGCCCAGTTCGCTCCTGCAAGTTCAGTGCTTTTTTGCTACTGAGATAAACTTACTATATGTACATACACTTACTATAGATAAGAATTTAGGTTATTTGTATATGCTGTAAAAATAAAAAAAAAAATGCTATATTATCATTAAAATGGTAAGTTACGTATATTTCAAAATACCACACGAAAAACAAAAATTGATCGCCAAAAGGAAATAATTTTCAGTTTAATTCATATTTTAAATCGGCAAAATGGTATTTTTCTTCATTTTCACAAAGAGGCCTTAGCGGGGAAACTAATTAATATAAAAAAAATATTAAATTCTAGTAAATTGACCACGGTAAAGGGAGAATTGTCCTCTTGTATTTTAGGCCGTACTTTTGTTTTTGAGGCGATAAAATAATAATATCCGATAATAAGGTTATTATATTAGAATATAATTTTTTTTATTAGTAAAAGTATTGGAAATAGAAAAGAGCTTTATCATTTATATTAATATACTATAAATTTATCACATTTTCATAATTAACGTTAAATTTTAAAAAACCTGTTTCATTTCAAGTAGGGTAATATTGACAGCCTATCTATGTATTACAATATATTTGGTGTACATGGAAAGATCTTCATTCACAAATTGATTCACTAGCATAACTATAAGGAAAAAAAGTCAACACGTGGGTTAATAGGTCGATCTTACAAATAATTTAAATGGTTTATCTCTATCTATTGTGATAACCTAAGTATTTTTTTAAAATGTTTTTCAAATGATTATATTGATATTTCTAATGAATTTTGACCAAGGTATATAAAAAAATTATAGTATTTTAAACTAAACGAGTCATATTTAATTTCAGCTAAACTCTTATCTTAGACCGATTTTTTTTTGTTGAGCTTTCTGTCATGGGTTTTTTTTTTGATTTTTTTGGTTTTACTTTACAAATAATATCAATATTATGACTAAATTTTCATTGAAATGTTTTTAGAGGTACGAATTATGGCGGTTTGTCAATTCATATTTTTTTTTTAAATATTATTTGCATAATTATTTAGCCACCTTTATTCATGTGTGAAAGTAAATGGAAGATTTCGAGATGCTGTCGATTTAGTCTGTGAATATACAGAATAATTATGAAACGGCCTATATATAGGATATTATATGTTGTTAATTTCTTATAATATAATCAAAACAATTTAAATTACTGAAAATATTGATTTAAAGAGCTACCTATAATTAATAAATTATTATTTTCCTACCAATTTTATTGCACGCGTTTATAAAATATTTACAATTTCCCGATGTAATATAATTTCCTATATGCTGAATCAAATATAATTACTCAAGTCCATGAGGCTATAGCATTCAATAAATAATACGCAGGTTTTACTAAGGAGCGGATTGGCTCAAATATAAAGGCTCCAACTTACCCGTATAATTTTGAATTAAAACCTTCCTATTAAATATTAATATAATTAATATTATTATAAAATATTTTTATTAGTTTTTTTTTTGCTAGTTGGTATGGTATATAATATGTTTATAGAAACTTTTCATCTGTCACAAGTTATGATCAATTAATATGCCACCGATTGTGACTTAAAAATTATTGAAATTCTTAGTGCTTATGTCTCAGTAATGCTGATAATATTTTACGGGCATCTTATACGATGTCCACCCCTGATTTTACTTAATTTAATATTATAGAATTTAAAATTTGAAATATATGAATTGTTTTTCTATTTCTCTTGCAAAATAATAGACTTTTTAAGACTGTGGGCATACAAACGACTACAAACTACAATTATAAGATAGACAAAAAGATATGTGAAGAATATAATGTCAGTGGAGTTGTTGAATATTAATTTGTAAATTAAAAAAATTAATAAAATTTAATGAAAATATTATCTGGGCATGAAGAGTATTTAGTAAGAAATAGATTTAAGCGAAATATTGATTCCATTTTCTAACTTTAAATAAAGCAGTAATACAAATACTGGTGACACATTCTGGGACAATAAACTAATATAACATTTAATTTTAAATGAATTCGAAAAATGTTGACCATTGCCTTAAATATTATACCAATTAGAATAGTGTATTTTCATTTTGAATCTTTTATTTTTGTTTAACATGTTGGAAATTTATAATCACTTAATTGATAGAAATTTATTTAAATGTGGCTTTCAATAAAATGGTTTATAACAAAATATCAAAATTATTATTTATTAATTCACCTCAAATTGGTTTAACCATAATTTTGTATAAATAGGTTATGCTTTGTATTCACAAAATTCATTATTTTCTAACTGCTACTATTTGATGTTCAACAAATTTACTAAATCTTTGAACGTAAAATATCAATAGTTCTACTTATACCAAAGTGGTTTCAAATTAGAAGAAAAATTATATAAGAGTAAGTTATTTGATAGCTCCTTGTCATTAATTACATAGTATCTTAAATTTCATTCTAGAAATTAAAACAGAATAGACATGAAAATCTTAAATTCAACTCAAAAACTTTTAAAATTTACTGGACTACTATGGACTGAAAAAAGCGCAAACACGAATTTGTATCAAGAAATATTGATAAATGTATATTGGATTTCGGTGACATCGTCCATGGCCTTTCCTACGGTTTCTATTTATATTATTATTAGTATTAAAGGTGAAAAATATCACGGCATTGTTTTCAATTATTCAGATCGCTTATTTAATTGCAAATTTTGATGATATTGGTAAAGCAACCGAAGCTGTTTATGTTATTGGGGCCGCAACTATGTCATTGGGCAAATATATTGTTTTTCTATTGTATAAAAAGAAAGTATCGGAACTTCTGCTGGGATTACAATCAAACTCTGAAAAAAGTGAAAAAGAAAATGATTGAAGTGATAAGTTCAAATAATTTATTCTAATTTTTTTTTTATTTTAATTGGATAGAATTCGGAAAAAATAACACTTACTACTCTAATGCGGAGCGTCGATCAACAATTATAACTCGCGCCTACATTGTGGTATTATGTTCATCTTGCTTTGCATTAATGTCAGCACCACTATTAAGCGCATTGTACTACAAGCTCAACGGCAACTTAACCGATGACAAATGGATACTTCCATACAGCGTCTTAACATATACACCTTATGACATAACTACAACGCCTGGTTATCAAATATCATACATTATTTGCTTCTTGAGTACAAATGGATTTGTATTTATATTAGCTTCAGTTGATTCATTCTTTTTAGGTGCTTCGACACATATTTTAGCCTGTTTCAGTGATTTAAAAAATATGTTTACTGAGGTTGATACCATTTTTGATAAGTAAATATCTTCCAATTTTCTTCATATATTTCAAAACCAAATCAAAAAATAATATTTTCTATTAAATTAAGCACAAATAGAGATATGTTGGAATCAAATAAACAAAAACTTGCAGAAACTAAATGCATACAAGCTATCAAATTTCATAAAAACGTTCTAGGGTAATATGAATTTATTGTTGAAGATATATTTTTAATTATAATTTGTAAAATTTCAATTAAAAAAAAAAAGTTTTATGAATGAATTATCGAAAATTGTCAGTGGAGTGATATTTTCAACATTTGCAGTTGGTTTGACTATATTATGTACAGTAATGTTTACTATCTTAAATGTATGTATAAGAAGAAGAGAAAAAAAAAATGAAATCCAATTACAATTCATTTACCATAATTCATTTACCATCCCAACAGTTAGCCACCGAAGGCAATGAAGAGAAATTTGTGCAATGCGTTTTAATATGCATAAATGATTTATTGTCTATTTTGATATTTTGTTTCTATGGGAATCTAGTTACAAAACAAGTCAGTATTAATTTAAATTATATTTTATGAAATAATTGAAATGTTTCTAATAAAGATTAACTATTAATAATATAGGCGGTCGATTTATCTGATGAAATTTATCAATTACATTGGTATAATTATTCACCTAAATTAAGAAGATTGATGATTGTTGCAATTATACGTGCCCAAAAGCCATGCTATTTTACAGGTTTAAAAATGTTCAATTGTACATTAGAAACGTATACGCACGTAAGTAATTTCCGTTCATTTGTTTTAATTTTATTGATAAATAAATTGTTAATTAAATTAATTTTACTTTTTTTTATAGATAATTAATGCAGCTGGATCTATGATTGCCGTTTTCCGAAGTGCTCAATAAAATATTTGTATAAATTTTACATTTTCATAACTGGACACATACTCGTAACTATACGTAAGCCTAAGCATGATTAAAAAAATATTCAAATTAATCTTTTGGATTAAATAATAATTGAAATAAAAATTTAATAATAATTTATAAAAAAAAGATCGCAATCAATGTTTACTACAAAAACTCAGCCGCATCTAAATAATATTTATATATAATTTCCCGGAAATACCAAATAATAACAATAAAAATCAATTTTATTTCAATACTTATTTATTTTATATTATTTATTTATAGAATCATTAAAATGTAATTTTAATTTGATACGAAACAGTAAAAGGAATCAATAAAATAAAAAAAAAAATATTTATGAAACCATAATTCGGTTTTAAAAGTAATAAAAATCATTCAGTCATTGAAAAGCAATCAAATTAAATTTCCTACGGATTTTATGCATCCAGGGAGCGAGTTTATATTTTAATATTTTGATATTTAAGCATTACTACGGTTTGAAAACACAATAAAATTACAACTACGTACGTTTTAATATATATATATATATGTAACAGTAGACGGTAGAAATAAGCATTTTAATTTATATTATATTTCCAAAATGTTGTAATTTTGATTCGATTAAATCTGAACGTTGAGCGAAGTATAAAGAGTGCGCTTTTCATATATACAATACAATATTATATTTCTGACAATTTTTTTTTGTTTTAATGATACTGGCGTTTGTTTTAACGAAGCCTATATCTGTACGCAATATATTCCAGTTACAAATTATTGTTTCACAGCACTTATATATTAATTATATTATAGTTGTAATCACAAAATATATCAGCTTACAATAAAATGAACAACAAATAATTTAAATGATTACATATTTACAAAACAAATTTTATAATATCATAATTTTATTGTTATCTATTCTTTGTGCTTTTTAAAAAACTTCTAAAAGATAAAATCCATTATAATAATGATCTGAAAATAACTTGTTCTCTATACGACAATATTTTTAACTTGAAATTTTCTATAATAAGATATTGTTAATAATTTATAAAAGAAATTAATACTTAAACGATAAAAGTTTGCAAAAAAAAAAAAAGAAGAAGAAAGTTTCCAATCAATGACAATAAAGTAAATGTTGAAAGCTTTTCAATTACTATTGTTTGCTATTCGGTGTGTTATATGATGAGCTTTGTTACCTACTAACAAGCATTAAAACTATTAACTTCCGAAATATAACTGGACACAAAACAATAGTTACCAGTCCAAAATCCGATAGAAATAAAGAAAAAAAAAGAAATAAATAAATAAAGGAGGCAGTGTGTTTTATTATATATTTTGTGGAAAATGAAATTAATTTTCTGTCAACATGTTTTCAAAACTTTCTCTTTTATATTTTATATGTACATTGTACGTGTCGAATATTTAATATAATGATACATATACTAAAATGCACAGAAATATTTTATTATTTACAAAAATTAGTTGTTGAACTAACTCTGTTGTATGCCATGAAACTAATGTAACAATTTCCTATAGAAAATGACAAACTTTCTCATTCATTCATTTCATATTAATGTAGGTAATATAAAATTGGATATTATATAATATATATTATAAGCTCTCTAGTAGTAACAAAAGTTCAAGTTTATCCTTATATTTTTGATGAAAGGCAAACATTTAGTGATTTTGTTTTAAATATCTGAGGTGTAATAATATATAAATTTTGTAAAGTTCGTTTAATATTCTTAACTAAAAGGAAAACAACTAAAAGGAAAACAAGCTGCTAATGGATTGGTACACGATTCATTTTTTGTGAACATGTCTTTATTTACGAAAAACATCTTTCGGTTTATTGACCATCAAAATCCGACCACTCAATTCTAAAAAATTATAATAATAATAATTACGAGCCCAAATACATGATTTTTTTCATAAATGAAGTAAAATGTGTTAAATTTATGTTTTAAAAATTCTGGATAGAACAACATACAAGGAAAAGCAACGAAAAGCAATTTAGAAATTATGCAAATTGATAACGATTTAATTTTTTTTTATTAATCTTACAGGTGGAACCTAGTTTAGCTGTTGAACAATAATAAACGACTAATGTAATGAATATAATGTGCTTGTTTCGAGTGTTTAAAATATTTTTATATTTTGGTGAAATATATTTTTCTACATAAAGCTAATTCTTTTTAGAATAACTGAAATTAGGCCTATTTTTTTTAGGCTTTTTTTTTTGTGAAAAACATATTTAGTTTTTGCTTTTACAAAATTATTAACATTTAATTGATTTTCTTTTTAAATTCTAGAAAAAGTTTACAAATTTTTATGTCTTTTCTAAATTGAATTTCAACACCCTTTTTTCTTTTTAATTACATTAATTTTCCAATCATTTACTAGTACGCTTTTGCAATATATTGAGGAAATCTATTAAAAGAATTACTAAAAATCATTTTATATCTTCAATTTAATAAAAATATTTAGAAAAGAAATATTAGCAAGAAAGACTATTAAAATTGGATTCGCATCCAATTTATTTATATGCACTACATGTAAGTTGTACGCATAGGTGCACACACTTCTGATTTCAGGGAGGGGTACATTTGAAAAATTTAGATAGGGTATTTTTTTTTTTATCATCGACAAAAGTTACGACCAAAAAAAAAAAAAAACACGGTCTTCAACTTTCAAGAACCATAGACGATTACAAAACGGCCTCAAAAAAAAAGACTTACACTTAGCTGACACTTTTGAGAAAGTAAAAAAAGATGCTATTTTCTCCAAATTATCATCGACGATTGCAAAACCGCCTCCAAAAAAAAAGGGCTTACCCTTTGCTGACTTTTGAGAAAGTGAAAAAAGATACTATTTTTTCCATTTTGGAACTCAACATAGAGTAATTCTGAAATCAAAGTAGGGTCATTTTTCCAAACCTAAAAAAGATACTATTTTCGGCAAAATCGACAGAGGATAAGATTTTTTTCAAATCCCCCTCATTGTGCATGTATGGTTGTACGGATCCAGTCTCCACTCGATCACTTTAAAACATAATATAAGTATTTTCCTTATCCACCTATTAATTTCTGAGAAAAATAAAAAATAACAAAGAATTGACCTTTGACCTTTGCACATGATTTTTGACTCTTTGGGATCAAGCTGCTCAGTTTCGGTCACTCTACAACATAGTATCATTATTATTCTTGTCCACATTAATTCCTGAGAAAACTAAATAAAACAAAAAATTTGACCTTTGACCTTTGACCATGACCTTTTGTGGTCAAGATCAGTTTCAGACACTATAAAACACAGTATAAGTTTTATCCCGATTGATACATTAGTTTCTGAAAAAAAGGACAATTGACCTTTCACCATGACCTTTGATTTTTTTTAGTTGATATCACATTCAGTTGCTCTACAACATAGTATAAGTTGTATCTCTATCTGTTCACTAGTTCCCGAGATCAAGGGGGGGACAGGCAAGAAAAAAAAAAGAAAAAAAAAATCAAATCTAGTATGCACTTTCATGTTTCACATGTAGTGCATAAAAATAGACAGAAAAATTTCAAACACGTGGTAAGGATTAGAATATGTGCACTCAATTCCAATGATAAAGCCTATCAAAAAGTTGTTAATTTCGATAGAGCTTTGGTAGCAAGCTGTTTTAGTGTTAATTATTCTTAGAAATTTCCCAACTCAGCCATGCAAAAACATATAGATTGACAGCAGCGGCTTAATAAATTAGTTAGTTACTTTTCAGCAAAATTGTTATAAGATATAATCATCTATTTAATACTTATGCTATGCAAATAAATCAAAGCAATTTTGTAGAATTAAGTTAAATTCTATAAATTTTATTATTAATTTTTAATATCTGTTCGTCTTGCATATTTATAATAATCAAATTTGTCAAAATGTTCACAAAAATTATTTCGTAATAAAAGAAATTATTTTTTAATAAAAGAAAAAGTTTTCAATTTTTTTTCTTTTTTATTGAGGCACGACATAAAAACAGAATATAAAGTATTTTTACGATTTTTATAAAATTATGTCAGTCGAAAAGAACTGTTTTAAAATAATTAGTTATTTTATGTGTCGAGATTACAATTAAAACTTTTAAACTTTTAAACTTTTACCCGCCGTTGCTTTAAATACTTAATTTTTTTGTATTGTTCAGCTTTCACTTACAGTTAACATAATTAGGTAACTTTCGAAAAAGTCCTGTGATTAAACATCATTTCAATTCAATTATTGATATCTTGTACTAATATCACAGAAATTTATGTATTTATAAGAATCCTAAATTTCTACAATCAATATATAGTAACCGGTAACCCGTAACCCACCTTCATGAATACATTAATTATGAATGAATAAGAGACAGATAAATAATAAAATAGTAAATAAAGTTTCAGAAGAAATGCTAAAAAAAAAGGTATTGTGGAACACTTGTTGAACCTTGGCTCGAGTTTAGTTGTAACTTCGGTATCTACATATAAAACACGGTTTCATATTTTATTGTTTGCACATTTATTTTAATTTATAAACAGTACAAATAAAAATGCATCTATTGGCAAAAGTCCCAGAAATATTTTTTACACGAAAAAAGAAAGATGAGAAAGTGCTATGAAGTGTGAAGATATTTATAATTTTTAAGTCCATATACTAAAAAGTAAAATGATTGCATACAAACTAAAAACATAATGTTAATATTTTCTCTCACAAATATTCATTATTCGTATATTTACAAAGTCAAAAGAACAATATTTATAACATTTCTGTGGAAATACCACGGATTGGAAAAACATATAAAAAAAAACATGTTTTATAAACATTAAAAACAATTTTCTACAGCAAAACCAAAAACGATAGAAAATATTCGTGCCATGAAAAAAAAGTTTCAAATGATCGACATATAGTTGATCACAAAATCCTCTTATATATTAATTTCGTGTGCACCTCTATTCAATAATAATGTATAATATGTTTGTATTAAGTTCACAGTTCAAATATATAAGATAAACCATAATTTAGTTATAAACGTTTTATTACTTCCTAATATAGAACCCATCAGCAGTATCCTGTCTGACATTCAAGTAATTTATAACTAAATCATAATCTATAAAACAATATTTATCAAAATATTGTCTATTTAATTAGTAATAACGTATTACTATCATTCCAATATGCGGCATTCTGATTGTAATTAATGAAAATAATAACAATATTATTTTGTAATATTATAATAATTTTGTGATATTACTTTGTGTCATTTTGACATACTGAAACTTGAACTTTATATAATTTATAATTGAAATACCTACTTACTTGCTCATATTACAAATGATAATGTTTGAATGCGTTAATAATGTTAAACTATAATATTATGCAAAACAAACTCTTCTATTTCTTTTTCTATAATAATAAGATGTTGTCATTTTCAAACATTTTACTCAAATCAAATTAATCATTTCCATTCAATAAAAATGTATTTGTGTGTTATTCAGCATACCTACTGGAATAATTGTTAACATTTTTAGGTAATAAGTTATAAAAAAAAAACTAGAAATACACCGAAGTTGAAAGATTCATTCAGGTATTTGAAAAATGAAATGTAAAATTTAAGTAAACCTAAAATTGATATTAATTTAGTAAAATATATTACGTAAATCCTTCCAAGAACAATACTTAAACATTATGATATTATCTCTTTGCTTAGAAAATGATATAATTTCCATATTTACATGAACCTTAAAATAGAACAGAAAAATAAAATAAAAAAGAATTATATTCGAATTTTTATCTATATGTAAATGGTGATTTATTAGTCATGACCAACTAAAATAAAAAAAACAAATCATTCTTAAAAAGGTATTTCATATTCAACCAAAAAGATAAAATTTTGCAGCAGTCACCAGTAGATGGGGTAAGGGTAACATAAGTCGAGACATAAGTCTAAACGACCGCACCATTAAAAGATAAAATAAAAAAAAAAAATTTGAGAAAGTTTTTAAAAAACCAAAATTTGCATATCATTTGTTTTAAAAGCTTTACTTTAAGTATGTTTTTATAATAATATTAGATAGAATAAAATATGCAGAACTGAATATAACAGATTAGATACTCAAATGTATAAATTCACTATTCTTTAACTCTTTATTCACCCGCAAATATTTAATATTCTAGATTATGGCAAATCTTGTAAATCTTTAATGTATACAACGTCCTACACAATTACATCTTCATTCATACTTTCTCTCTCTCTAAATTGGAAGTTAAAGAAAAAATTAAAAAAAACATTTTTATGAAACATTAATTTCCCTTGCACAGATTCTATTTAATCAATAATAAAAAAAAAATTTACTCAAATTTCATAAACAGATATTTATGTAATAAAAAATTCTGTCTATAGGTCCTCTGGGTTTTTTTTTTTTTTATTAAAAATTTGACAATCTTTAAATTAAACCAAATATGTAATTCAACATTTCGTCATTTTTGAGGTAGTATAAAATATTTGTATTTTAGATTAAGATGGAAAGGGAGAATACAATAACCGCCCATTGAAGATTATTAATGCGGACCTCTGCACTAAATTCCAATTTCTATAATTATTCATTTTATGATATATATTATATATACTCGAATAATTATCGCTATTTCAAAATTGAGGTATTATTATTAGTTTATATTTATCTACCTTGATACTAGACACACATGCACAATCAAGCTACAGCTACTTTATATACAAAACACTACATTAGAATAGATATTATTCGCGGTAAGCAAATTGAAATATTATTTGTCTAATGCCCATAATATATTTCCGCATGCTGAATACAGCCAATATTATTATATACATATTGACACCATTATATCTGCATACACTGTATGGAATTTGTCTAATATGTAAAATAAATATCGCCAGGTACTTCTATTGCATAATGAGTACTACCGACTGCATTTGATATATGAAAGTCAATATAATGGCAATTGATTAGTTCAAACTAATGTTTATTGAATATTGTATGGTATATTGTATTTAATTACTTATCAGTTTTCTCTTATTTCAATTCTTAATTTAATTCTTTATATTTCATAATTCAAATACATCAGGCATTATTATAAATAATTACAATACATTAAAAGAAAAAAAAAACAAATCTTTATCACAAATTCTAATCTTATTATTATATATTATAATCTGATACACAAATGTAATAAATCTAGAAATTGTCCTCAAAGATTATTAAGTTCCTTCACTTTATACCGGTGACAGATATATATTATATATCTTTAAAATAAATTTGATATACCTTCAACCGATACTATATTATTGATCTCTCTTAACGCTTTCAAAGAATTGAAGAATAAACAAACTAATGAATTTTACTGTTTTAATACATGACCAGTAAGATTATAATTTACAATTTTCGTTAAATAAGTGCCAATTAAAATAAATTTCAATTAAAAATTATCCTGATTTAATGAGTCATAATAGGATTACAATATCCAATTCGAAAAATCCATCAATAATATTAAGATGCAATAAAGAATTGTTCGTAGGCGTATATATAAAAAATGAATAAATTGATCTTTATGAAACGCAAATAACTGCTATGACGTGAATCTTCTTTAACGGCAGGTAAATCAAAATTAATTTAGATTACTTATTGTCATGGCCATATTATAAGATATAATATGTATATAATATAAGATAATATAATAGAAAACGTTGCCTATAATAAGGTTTCATTTTTTGCTTACTGAAATGCATAAAACCGACTTTGGGCCGTTTTCGATTATGTCTCATAAGAATTTGGTTAAAATAAAAAAAAATGATCCCTAATAACATTGAAACTTTGTATGCGAGTGTTAACAAAAATTATATATGTAAAAAATGTATCTTGGTGATTTCAAGATAAACTAAAAAAGTTGAATAAAGCATGAAAAACCCCCCAGGATAACTGATTTGGAATTTCAGGAACCATATCAAATTTGTATTATTGGAATATTATGGGAAATAGAAGAATAACTCCTAAAATCCCACGTTTCGAACATAAAAATAATACCGATCACAAAGCTTTTTAATTTTTTTTT